>NW_020717944.1:2732-29977 GCF_900518725.1 Notechis scutatus | reverse complement strand
GTTCCAAATCTGGATGGTTGAGACCCAGATGTTGGTGTTATGGATAAAATGGTTGGCCAGAAATTGGGAAACAATCAATACTAGTCCCCCTTGAAGCATGATAGCATCCACAGTTATGTTGTTGTGGGAATTGAATAAAGAGTTTGGAAGAAGATCGTGATGTAGAATTACTTCTTAGCTTTCCTCATGTAACTGCCTTAAATTTTCCTTAAAGATATTGGTCTAATAGTGATTTTATATCTGTGTTTTGTTTCTTGCTTTCAATGAATTTCAAGAAGCCAAATCTCAAAATGTTTTAGAAGGCCAAAGTATTTTGCTGCATTTATTAGAATGACAGGAATGTATAATCATAATTCTAATGAAAAAGAACTGGAAAAAATTATGAAATATCACGACCTGGATATCGAAACTATGCAATTATTGGATGAAACATGTAACAGTGATATCCATTGTCATCAGGGTTCTTGGTACAATGTCCAAGAATTTTGCAAAATACATCAAGAATTTGCAGCTTCCTGCTATAATGCCAGCAAGCTGCAAAAGATTGTGCTACTCAAAACAACATACATTTGAAGAAGATTTTTGTTGATACCTAGGATGCTGTCAGCAACCTGCATCAACCATTGGAGCCAGTCAGTGATATTTGTGATACATTTTTAAATGTTCAGTTGACTGAGTTTCATGTATAAATAACAATAACAACAATAATAATAACAACAAAAACAACAGCAACAACAATAACAATAACAATAACAATAACAGAATGATTATGTGAACCAAAGTACAGAAAAATTGCTGCAGGCTGTGAAAACAGAGAACATTATAAAAACAACAGAAAGAGAGGTAGAATATAAGGAAATACAGCTGGAAGATAGATTAAATAGATGGAAAACTAAAGCTTTGCATGGACAGCACTTGAAAAACATTGAAGGAAAATGTGATTACACCTTGACATGGGCATGGCTTATTCTTCCATCAAGGAAGAAATTGAAGGTTTAATACTTGCTGCTCAAGAACAAGCACTACAAACTAATCAGTGGTGGGATTCAAACAAAAATTACTGCCAATTCTGTGGGCATGGCTTGGTGGGCATGGCTTAGTGGTCATGTGACTGGGTGGGCATGTCTGGGTAGTCATGTGACTGGGGGCGTGACTAACTCCACATCACTCATGTCAAGCCTTGCCTCGCCCGGCTTGCCTGGCCTCCTGAGCTCTTCTGGTCTTTGTCTATTAATCTGTCTACTACTACAGTGTCTGGTAGATCATCTAATGCCTGCCTGTCCTTCTGAATCTGGAACTCTCACAGATTCTTAGCTCTATTATTCTCCACAATATTATGTGGAAACTCCTTGATGACTGGCTAGAGAATTCTGGGAGTTAAAATCCATACATCTTTCAGCTGAGCGACACTGATCTAGCCCTTGGGTTCCATCTAGTGTGGTAAATCCCTGCTACTATAGATCTGGTGCTTAGTGCCTGTTCTTGTGCTATTATTATCAGTGATCAGTGCTGCCTTTTATGCACACACACTTCAGGAATAATTATAAAAATGATGATTTCTCATTCATTTCCTTACTAATAGTAGAAATAAAATAATCAGCCAAAAATGTAACCTAAAGTTGGAACCCAAAATCAGATGTACACTAAATTTAGACTGATTTTTAGCTACATATCTTCCCAGCAAACAGCAAATTTTGAAGCTCCGGGTAAAGAAGATTCATTTTAGGAGGAGTAATCACAGTTTGCATGTTGGAGTTTCCAAAAGGAATGTTGGGAAATTCTGTATTTTAAAGAACATTTGAAGGAGGTGTGCAAAATAGTTCTTCTCTGCCTGAGGCTATAGAGATAGAGCACCAATCAAAATATTGTTTGTGAAACAACTGATCAACACTGAGGGTAAGCCACTAATATATGAAAATAAGAGCAAACTCCACTCCCTTCTAGTACTGATGATGTTACCTAGTTTCATAATGAAACATCTGCATTTATGCTTCATATTGCTTTAATCACTATTTGTTAAGGAAACCACAACTCATGCTTCTCAACTTTGGCAATTTTAAGGTGCATGGACTTCAGTTCCCAGAACTCTCAAGGTAGCATGTAGTTAACCCATCTTAAACTTGCCAAGACTGAAAAATGCTGATCTTCAGAGAGGGATTTTTCCATTCCTCTTTTACTGGTTCTTACTTACTTATAAGCAATCATAATGCAAAATCCTCACTTCCATCCCATTCCCTCACTAACCTGATTTCCAGCTCCATTCTCCTCCATGCAGGGCAACCAAAGAAGACTATGTGACTATCAGTTTTAAAAAGGTTCAATCAGACCTTCCAAAAAAATTTGGAGCTTCTTTTTTGGAAGAGCTTCTTTTCATTTTTCGAAATGGGGTGGAAATGAGACTTTGCATTATAATGCAAAATCCTCACTTCTACCCCATCCAAGAGAAAAGATAATGCCATATCCTCATTTCGGACATACCTCGTCCGGAAAACCATTTTCCACTTGTCCCCTGCATGAATGTGAACCAGATTGTAGGCCCCACGCAAGTCCAACTTCGAAAAGATCTTAGCTTGATGAAGCCGCTCAATCAGTTCAGGAATGAGGGGAAGCAGGTACCAATTTGTCACTGTTATTGCAATCAACTTGCGGTAATCACAACACAAATGTAGCTCCCCTGATTTCTGTTTTACAAAAAGCACCGGTGCAGCCAATGGGGAGGTAGAAGGCCGGATAAACCCTTCCTGGGGGTTCTTCTCAATAAAATCCCACAATGCGGCCAACTCCAGTTCCAACAGGGAATATATCCGACCCATCGGCAATTTTGCATTGGGCAGCAAGTCGATTGGACAATCATATGCTCGATGCAGAGGCAACTGATCCGCCTCCTTCTCCCCAATCACATCAGCAAAACTCCGCAGGTAGATCCAGGTCCACAGGCGTAGCCACACTCCCTGCACAGGAATGCAAGCAATAGTTGGCAGACTTCCTATCAAGGAACTGCACAGCTCCCATGACCAGACAATCTGTGGATCATGGGCCTGTAACCACTCCAAACCCAGCATCACTGGAAAATGAGGCACTGCGGTAACATAGAACATGGTTTCCTCCACATGCTGCCCAATACACATGCAAAGGGGTTTTGTTGCAGCAACTACAGGTCCCGAACAAAGGGGCCAACCCTCAATCAGCTCTACCATTACTAGCGGGGACACCTGTTGCTGAGGAATGAACCACTGCTCTACAAAATGAGCATCCATGAAATTGGCTGTGGCCCCTGAGTTGACCAAGGCTTGGATCTCCACTGCTCCCACACCAGGCACGAGCATACTTGCTTTCAGCACAAGATGCTTCACCACTAACAATTGTGGTGGAGATGTCAAAGGTGGAGAGAATGGCAAGGTTGGTGAAGATGGCAGGCCTAAGGACTTTACACCCTAACCTACAGAACCTCATAGGCCGAGCAATGTTCGTTTCCCACCACCGCATGCGTCGCTGCCTTGGATGTCTTAACAGGACACTTGGTCGCAAAATGGCACTCGATTACCACAATAGAGGCATAAACCATCACGACAATGTCTCTCCTTTTCTACTTGAGTCAGGCGAGGGCAGCCAGCCCCCAACTGCATGGGTTCTTTCAAAGGCACTTCCACCAAGAGCGTCGTCTTGCTGGAAACAGATACGGTCTCTGTCCATCATCACACCCGTCGCTGTTGAAGTCTAGCATCGATACGAAGACACAGATGCATGAGCTCCTGAAGGGTGCAAGGGCATTCAGTGCACGCCAACTCATCCAGGAGCTCCAACGACAAACCCTCTTGGAACTGGTCTAAAAGTGCTGCCTCATTCCATTGTACACCCTGAGCAACCACCCGAAAACTAGCAATATAATCCATGAGTGAGCCACGTCCCTGCTTCAACTCTCTCAAATGTCTGTTTGCTGTTTGGCTTCGAACAGGGTCCTCAAACATGGCCTGAAACTGATGGCAAAACTCGGCATAATTGTCCAACATCTGGTTGGGCTGGGTCAGCAGAGGCATCGCCTAACATGCTGCAGAGCCTGACAACAAACTAATCAAAAACCCAACCTTATCCCGGAGAGTGGGAAAGTCCTCAGGCTGAAGGCTCATGTACAGCTGGCACTGTCCAAAAAATGCTGGAAATTGGGCCAGCGAACCATCAAATTTATCTGGCACTGCCACTGGGCATTTTCAGGGTGGCCAGGCCGCTTGCTTTTGTGCCACCTGTGCAGTCAAAAGAGCCACTTGCTGGCTTAACTGGGCAATCTCTGCTCTGAGCTGATCCATGGTCACCCCACAAAAAGCAAAAATAAGTTGAAGGGGTGGCTGGAATCAAAATGTGATGACCCGTAGTCTCTCAAAATAACCCAAAACCCAAAACATACATTAAAGTCCGGTAATGCCTTCAACTTAACTTCACTGTTTTATTAGGCACAGTTTAAAGTCACAAAAGTAAATAATGAGGCAAAAGGAAAACCAAAAATCCCCGCATTGATGAAAGTTATGAAGCAAGCCAAGATAACTAATCATAAACTCCAGGAAAGTAACTGAGGAGAGTCCATGGGAAGAATGCCAGCAAAGATAAACCTCTTTCAAGGTAAACGTTAAACTTTCACTCCAGCAATTCTAACTGTGCAGTTACAAACTAATAAACATAGCTCCCAGTGGCAAGCCACGAGGAGGATTATGGTAATCTCCTCCTGAGTAGACCTCGCTTTTCCCTGATCCTCTCCTCCCTGCATGACCTAGCATGGATAGGGGATGGGCCTGGATCCTCCTCTGACTGTTCAGCCGGCCTCTGCTCTTCCCCAACCTCCTCCACTACCTCTGGAGCCACACTCCCACTCCCTGTTGGCTATTCCTCCTCTTCCTCAGAGTCAGTCTCCACCAGGGGCATGACAGTTATGAATACATGGAAACATATAAAAAAAATAAAAGAAACAATAGGACAGGGTCGGTAGGCATGTTGGTGCACAGACCTCTTAGGAAAGGAGTGAGGTCAATTGTAGAAAGTCTAAGGTTAAATTTTTTCGGGTTTGGGGAAGAAACCACAGAGTCAGGTAGACTATTCCAGACATTGACTACTCTGTTGCTGAAGTCGTATTTCCTGCAATCAAGTTTGGTGCGTTTTACCTTGAGTTTGTATCTGTTGTGTGCTCTTGTATTGTTATGGTTGAAGCTGGTAGGACATTACAATATATAATTTTATGTACTATACTTTGATCAGACTGAAGGCAACGTAGTTCTAGGTTGACTAGGTCTAGAATTTCAAGTCTGGTGGCATAAAGTATTCTGCAATGAGTAGAGGAGTGGAGAACTCTTCTTGTGAAATATTTCTGGACTTTCTCAACTATGCTAATATCAAATACGTAATGTGGGTTCCGGACTGATCAGCTGTATTCGAGTATTGGTCTAGCAAATGTTTTGTATGCTCTAGTTAGTAGTGTGATATTACCAGAGAAAAAGCTATGTAAGATTAGGTTAACAACTCTTAATGCCTTTTTGGCCATCAATAGAGATGATAGAGATGAGTTTGGATCATCAACAAGGTCTTGACTATTCAGCCTGTACTTTATTTTCTGATTATTTTTTTTGCCAATATGTAAGACAGAGCATTTATTTGTTCAGATTTGAAGTTGCCATTTGATTCACCATTCTGACATAGTCAAGGTCTTTTTGAAGGGTAGCAGTATTGTCTGTGGTGCTCAATTGCTTTACATCATCAGCAAAGAGAACACAGTTGCTCTTAATATGATTACAGAGGTCATTTATGTAAAGTATGAAGAGAGTTGGTCCTAGAATACTGCCTTGGGGGACACCACTGTTGACTGGAACAGAATTTGATAGGACACTCCCAATTTTGACCATTTGTTGTCTGTTTGACAGGAATGCTTCTATCCAGTTATGCAGGTGTCCAGAGATACCATAAGATTTTAGTTTGAGGAGTAGTTTGTCATGTACCACTGAATCAAAGGCTTTACAGAAGTTCATGTAGATTACATCTATTGCTTTGATCTGAGTTGTGTAGTCCATATGTTTTTGCAGTGTAAGAGTTGCAGATTACAGGATAGTTTTTTATTTAAACCAAATTGTTTATTAGAGAGAAGATTGTTTATCTAAGTGGAGGATAATGTATTGGTTAGTAATTGATTCCATGATTTTACAGGTGACGCAGCATAAAGAGATTGGTCTGTAATTTTTTTTTTTATAACAGACTTTATTCACTTTTTCACATTAAAAACAAAAATCTTTTTTTAGTGGACAACGTATTTCCGGGTCATCACCTTTACATACAAATATGACAGCAATTATACATTGATATATGCATACTTAATTCTATTATTACCTTTTCCATTCCAAATTTTCAGTAAGGAGAGAAAACATTAATTCTAATCGAAACATCTTTTTATATCATTTCATTTATTTCAAATATAATCCTTTGGATATTTATTTTTGAAAATAAAGATAAACAATATATTTTTGCCTAATAATAATAATAACAAAAAATTAATTCTAAATTCTTTCATTAATCTCAATCTAAACATCTTTTTATTTCATTTCAATTATTTCAAATATAATCCTTTAATATTTATTTTAAAAATAAAAAATAAACGATATATATTTACCTAATAATAGTAATAATGAAGTTACCAAAGTCTCCCCTTGCTTTTAATAGTGTATATTAAACTTATTAATTTAGCTGGTTCTTTAGTCTGTCATATTCCCTTTCCATTGCACATTTTTAATGAATTCTAAATTAATACATATTTTAACACACACACACACACACACACACACACACACACAAATAAGAACAAGTATAGGTTTCCCCTCTTTTTCTATTTTGAGTGTGACACCTTAATGATTAGAATATACCTTTATTCCCTCATCTTGATTCCCAATAAACCATTAATCATTACAACTTTTCAATTGGATTCCACAGCATATTCCCCCCCTTTAATAAGAGTTATCAGTATCTATATTACTCTATTTTCTAAATATTTTTAATTGCAGAAATATTCTTATTACCCCTTGTCACCCTGCAGAATCCCCTTTTTAATTCATCAATCATTATCTCTGAAAAAACAATTTCTTTTCAGCATTTTACTATTTCTGTGTTTCTTTCACATGCCTGTTTCTTAAGGCTTCTCCTCCCCCTCTTTTCCCCATATCTTTTCTCATTCCAGTTTATATCCCTCTCTTTCTTAATATCTTCCTTTCCCCTTTTCTGCTGAGTCTTCCTGCCTTTCCTGACTTCACAGGTATTCCCTCTTTTAATTGCCTTCTTAAATCTCAACTTTTTAAACTTCCTTCTTTCCCCACTTCCTTGTAGCATTCTTTGTGTTAATTGTCTATTTAAAATGTCTTCTCCTTGGGTCGATTCCTCCTCCATATTTTTTTTTAGCACAGAGCAAAGTGATTCGCCTCTTTCCTGTTGTAATTCATATTTTTAAGTTCCATTTTTAATTCCCGAAGAAATATCATCATTCTTATATTTTATGATCGTTAAAGTCCACAAAGAGAAACCACTTTTATTTTCCTTCTTTCTTCTTTCAGTTTTTTAAGGTTTTTAAGGTTCTCAATTATTCCAGTCCAGGGTTTATACCAAAAACGTCAATCAGTCCCTAAGTCTTTCCTTGCTTTTTCCTTTATTCTGGTTCTGATTCATTTTCTAAAGTTCTTACTTTGTTTCAATATTTCTGTAATCTTATATCCACACCAGTTCATTCAAAAACAAGATGCTTTCCCTTTTATTTAAACCAATTTTTATCAAAAGGTGACACTCTCCATTATACAAAGTCTTCACCTTTTCCCCCTATTTTTTTATTTAAGGTTTTTCGAACCTCAATATTCCAGCATAGTCCAGTCTCCAATTTGTAAACTTTGTTATTATTATTCTTTAACAATCTTAAGTCCAGCTTTAGTTTTATACTTGTGAATTCTCAAAATATTTTAGTCCAATTTTAAATCTTTAATTCCAGCTTCTTCCTTTCTTGGTTTGAAGCCCCATTTAGCTGTCAGACATATTTTCTTTTTTTTTCTCTGTCCCTTTGTAATTTGGCCGCTCACTTTTCTTTTCTTAAAAATTCTATGTTACCTTAGTCCTGGGGTATTTTTATTCAGTTAAATTGCCCAGTTGTCCCGGTTCAGATGTTATCCACCTCTTTCTTCCCTCCTGCACAAATCTTAGTCCAGCTGAGTCGTCCTCTTCGGGGTGGCCATATTAGACCACCACTGCAGTCATCTTTGGGAGGAAAAAAAACCAAGCCCGGGGGGGGGAGAGATGCGGCTCACCACAATCAGGCTTGCTGCTTCCTCTTACTCTGCTGCCCTCCAAGGTAGGTTCAGCCCCTAATCAGAATGATTGGGGCTCTCAAACGAAAGAGCACGAACGATAGCCGTAGAGAGTTGCGATCTACCATCTGTCGGCGAGGAGGCTCCGCCTTCTTTTTTTAGTTTGAGGATTAGTTTGTCGTGTGCCACTGAATCAAAGGCTTTACAGAAGTCCATGTAGATTACATCTATTGCTTTGATCTGAGTTGTGTAGTCCATATGTTTTTGCAGTGTAAGAGTTGCAGATTACAGGATAGTTTTTTATTTAAACCAAATTGTTTATTAGAGATGAGGTTGTTTGTTTCTAAGTGGAGGATAATGTATTGGTTAGTAATTGATTCCATGACTTTACAGGTGACGCAGCATAAAGAGATTGGTCTGTAATTTTCAACTAGGCTGGGGTCTCCCTTTTTGAAGATGAGGATGACTGTGGCTTATGACCATAGATTTGGCAAGGAGCTGGCCCTGAAAGATTTGTTGAAGATTATGCTTAGAGGTTCGGCTATGGCAGCGGATAGCTTTTTTAAGAAGTAGGCACATATTCCATCCGGTCCAATAGATAGAGATGGTTTTAGATTGCGTAGTGCTTTTTCAACATTGTCTATTGTAAAATCAATATGTATTAGATCATTTTTTTTAAAAAAAGTTTTTATTTTTTAGAACAAACATACAAAAAAAAATACATAAAACCCTCTTTCAATTATATACATACAGTGTGTCAGTTGGTTACAATCTTTTGTGCTTACCATTACTCACAAGTTATACAAATTCTCACCTTATCAATCTAGCTTGTGCTTATGTAATATCAATTATTAAACATTCATTTGACTAAGCTATTTTTCCATCATTTTATACGAGATATTCTAATTTTAATTATGATGTAATCATACATTCATCCAATTGTTATATATTTTATATAGTATTCTATATCAATCTATTAACTTTTATTGTAAGGCTTACTAATCTATTTCTTTATCATGTCTTTTTATCTAACCATTGATAAAATAAATCCCATATCATATAAAACTGTTTATCCTCTTGTTCTCTAATTTCAAATGTAAATTTACTCATTTTGGCACAGTCCATGATTTTCTTAATAATTTCCTCCTGCATAGGTATTTTTTCATTTTTCCAATTCTTAGAAAATACAATTCTAGCCGCTGTTAAAACATTTACAATCAAATATTTCAATTCTTTACAATATATCTCCGGTATAATTCCCAATAAAAATATCTCAGGTTTAGAGTCTATGTGTTGTTTTGTCAGTTTTTCCAACCATGTGTGGATATAGTCCAATATTTTTTTGAATGTCCACCACGTATGGTAATATGAACCAGGTATCTGATGACCAACATTTATCCGATTTATTCTTGAACATTGTCACAATTCTTGTCGGGGGTAAGTGCCACCTGTAAAACATCTTATACAAATTTTCATTATATGCAGTTGACATTGTCATTTTATAATTTTGAGACCACAATTTTTGCCATTTATCTTAGTCTATCCCATATCCAAATTTTTCCCCCACGCAATCATTGTTACTTTTACTTCTTCTTCCTTTAATTTAAACTCTAGCAAATGTCCATAGAGTTTTTTGAATACATTTTCATCAATACCTGTCAAAATTTTATCTAAATCAGTCAACTTATCATAGATAACTTCTGTTTTAACATCTTTATGAAATCTAGATTGTATTTGCAAATATGAAAAACAATTCATTTTTACACCTTGTTCTTCCAATGCTTGCATAGATTTAAGTTCACCCTTTTCATTCAATATCTCACCATATCTAACTGTTTGTTCCTTTTTATATATTATTGGATAGGAAAAAGCTTCAATAGTAGATATCCATAGTGGAATTTTTAAATAATATTAATATCTTCTCCCAGTTTAGAAACAATGCTTCTCAAATATAATGGGTTCTAAAATACCCCTGTGTTTTAGTTCCCTTATACCAGAGGAAGGCATGCCCCCCTAACAGCAAGTCATGTCCTTCTAAATTCAAAAGTCTGGTATTCTTTAGTGTTATCCACTCCTTTACCCATATCAAACTCGTCGCTTGATAGTATAATTCCCAATTGGGCAAAGTGAATCCTCCTCTTATTTTTGCATCTTGTAGCAATTTAAGTTTTATTCTCATTTTCTTCCCTGCCAAATGTATTTTAACACTATTTTGTTTAAATCTTCAAAAAATTCTTTCCTAATCTGATTGGAATTGTCTGGAATAAATATAAGATTCTAGGCAATACATTCATCTTAATTGTAGATATTCTCCCAATCAGTGATAATTGTAAATTTTCCCATTTTATCCAGTCTGGCGCAATCTGTTGTTTAAGTTTAAGATAATTATCCTCCTTACATGTGCTACATCTTGGTGTTATGTGTATACCTAAATACTTAACGTTATTTGTGACCTGGATCCCCAAAACATCCTCCAATTCTTTCTGTCGTCTTACTAACATGTTTTTTGCTAAAATCTTTGTTTTATCTTTATTTATTTTCCTGCTACTTTCCCATACTCTTCTATCTTTTCTATCAGTTTAGGTGCTGACTCCAGTGGATCCTCTAATATAAATACCAGGTCATCTGCAAAAGCTTGTAATTTATACTCTTCTTTTTAAATTTTCATTCCTTTTATTTCTTTTTCTTCTCTGATGTTCCTATTCAGCACTTCCAGTGGTAACACAAGCAATGGAGGTGACAATATTTTGCTGCATTTATTAGAATGACAAAAATGTATAATCATAATTCTGATGAAAAAGAACTGGAAAAAATTATGAACTATCACGACCTGGATATCGAAACTAGGCAATTATTGGATGAAACATGTAACAGTGATACCCATTGTCATCGGGGTACTTTTTACAATGTCCAAGAATTTTGCAAAATATATCAAGAATTTGCAGCTTCCTGCTATAATGCTAGCAAGCTGCAAAAGATTGTGCTACTCAAAACAACATACATTTTAAGAAGATTCTTGTTGATACCTAGGATGCTGTCAGCAACCTGCATCAACCATTGGAGCCAGTCAGTGATATTTGTGATACATTTTTAAATGTTCAGTTGACTGAGTTTCACGTTTAAACAATAACAATAACAATAACAGTAACAGTAACAGTAACAGTAACAGTAACAGTAACAGTAACAGTAACAGTAACAATAACAATAACAGAATGATTATGTGAACCAAAGTACAGAAAAATCGCTGCTGTCTGTGAACACAGAGAACATTATAAAAACAACAGAAGCAGAGGCAGAATATAAGGAAATACAGCTGGGAGATAGATTAAATAGATGGAAAACCAAAGCTTTGCATGGACAGCATTTGAAAAACATTGAAGGAAAATGTGATGACAACTTGACATGGGCATGGCTTATTCTTCCATCAAGGAAGAAATGGAAGGTTTAATACTTGCTGCTCAAGAACAAGCACTACAAACTAATCAGTTGTGAGATTCAAAAAAAAAATTACTGCCAATTCTGTAGGCATGGCTTGGTGGGAGTGGCTTAGTGGTCATGTGACTGGGCAGGCATGGCTGGGTAGTGATGTGACTGGGGGGGCGTGACTAACTCCACATCACCCATGTCAAGGGGTGCCTTGCCTCGCCCGGCTTGCCTGGCGTCCTGAGCTCTTCTGGTCTTTGTCTATTAATCTGTCTACTACTACAGTGTCTGGTAGATTATCTAATGCCTGCCTGTCCTTCTGAATCTGGAACTCTCACAGATTCTTAGCTCTATTATTCTCCACAATTTCTGTGGAATTTCTGTGGATGACTGGCTAGAGAATTCTGGGAGTTAAAATCCATACATCTTTCAATACATCTTTCAAAAACCCAGCGTGCTTTGAACATCTTGTTACAGCCTATTGTTTACAGAGTAATAGCAGCAGCAATCAGAGCAATAAATTCCTCTCACCCAGTAAATCACAGCTGCTAGTAAAACAAATAACCCTTTCCTTGCAGACTCCCAATACTACCTCATTACTTTAATCAAACACTCATTAATTCATTACCTCAAAACTTACAACTTTTCTACCTCATCACCTATATCAATGATTAGATAATCAATTTCTATAAAATATTTTATTAATGGTTTAATTGATTTATTGTTTTAATTGATTAGTGTGATTAGTGTGTTTAGTGCAAATAGTGTGATTACTGATTAGTTTAAAAGACCAAGATTCATGTAATTTAATTGATTAGTAAAATCAGTGATTTAGTGAATTTAATTGAACAGTGTGATTAATGATTAGTGTGATTAATTGATTAGGCTGATTGTTGCTTAGGAAAATTATTTAACTAGAGAGATTACTGCAATTGATTGATTGGTGTGATATTGGCTATATTGATTATCCAAAATTGTTCCATTAATTAATTTAATCAACGTACCATCTTAACAATCATACCATGCCAAGAAAAAAATCCAATGCCAAACCACAACCTAAAGAGAAAGTAATCCCCACCAATGAACCACAAGACTCCTGCACATGCCTTAAATGCTACAAAACTCTAAAGGATAATGGTCGTTTCCAGTTTATCGGCTTCGCGAGTGGCAGGGATTCGCGATACAGCGCGATCCCTGCTGCGCTAGCCGTTTTTGGTGCTCCAACCTGGACGGGTCTGGAGCTTAGGCTGCTCTGCAGGGGTGGCTGAAGACAAGGGGGATCCGGAGTGAGGTTTGGGGGTGTTGCAGACCCCCTTCCCAGCCGGCAGAACCCCCTTTTCCCAAGACGGTGCAGCGGCGGTCCGTAATGGCCGCCACAAAGAAGCTGGCAGCCGGGTAAGAATGCGCAGGAGGAAGTGGAGAAAGCTTTTGAAAAGAGAAAGTTTCTTTGGTTCCCGGGACTCTGAGATATATTTAACAAAATTCCTGGAAATTATGGCTTTCTGAATGATACCTTCTAGAAGACAAAATAAGCGGCAATTTGGTGGTGCTGAAAGGAAAGTTTACTCTCCTTCTCTACGGAATTAATAAGTGGATATTAAGAAACTTATTTTTTTTTAGGCAAAAACTGGCTTTAAGTGATAAGTGAGAAGGGAGAGGACTAAAAAAAATATTTGTATGCTAAGATTTTGTTGGAGGAGATGCCTTAAGGATTTGAAGACTGAAATATATTGCAATAAGACTTTAAGAAACAGATTTGGACTTTCTTTTTTTTCTGATTGGTACTACCCCAGGAAGAGAAAGTGAGAACTTTGCCTTGGCTTGGACTGATTGATAACTTTGGGACTGTTTTATTTTTATTTTTTGAAATATCTCGGTTGCTGCAAGAAGAAAGAAGGGGAAGAGAAAAGAAAAGATTTATAATGGCTTTTTCTGTTGAGGAACTGAGAAAAGAATATGAGCAAACAAAAAAAGATGGTAAAGATGGTTTGAAAGAAGCCTTCCTTTTCTTAGAAATGGCGCTTGCTAACTATCAACAAACATTACAACAGATGAAGACAGCAGAAGAAGAAGAAGGAGAGGAAGAAGCCATTTTTAATGAATTTCAGAATTTAACCAAAAAGAAGGAAGATGGAAAGGAAGAGAAATGAAGAACTTAAGATTTAAAAAAACACTTAAGAAGGGGAAAAATAAGGTGCAAAATCAATATAATGATAGTAAACAAAAAGAAAAAGGAACACAACAGAGAAGGGAAGCCAGTAAGGCAGAGGCTAGAAGAAGGGGGGGTAGAAAGGTTTGGTGGGGGAAGAAAGGAAGGAAAAAGGTGGAGAAAAGCCACAAAGTTTTGAAACTAGATGGGAAAAAAAGGAATCTTTTTTAGGGATAAAGGGTAAAGTATAAATTCTTCAAAAAAGATTTTGCAAGGTACATAAGATGATATCGTAGCATTGTATTAGAAATAGAAAACTAAAATGATTTAAGAGGTGATAAGAGATCAAAATGTTGAAATGTTTAGTAATGATTGATTTTAAAATTTAATAATATTAAAGGGAAGGTTTAGAATATTGAGTTTTAATTAAAGAGTTTAATAAGATTATGGTATTGATGTTATTATAAAATTTTTATTATAGCATTTGTTTTTGGAAAAGGCAATGGGAATGTTATAAGATTCAATATTTAGATCTACTGCTTAACTATGTATCTTATTATTTTGGATTTACTATTTAGATAGAATGTACCAAGCAGAATCGGATTGGGTATTTGGTGTTATTTTAAATGTTAATTTGATTAATTTAGGGGGGAGATAGAAAGGCATCATACTCTGATTAGTGATTTCAGGAGACATTCTTTTTTTTTATTATAAGGAACGAGACAAAGGGACAATAAAGAATGGACAAAAGATACAAATATAATGACTCAAATTAAGATGGATTAATTAAGATAGAATTAAGCAAGAGTGAAATGTGTGGAGAAGCTAATATAGAAGACTTAGAATGGTAAATAAAATAAGTAATGACATGTAAGATGAGCATGAATATAATTGAAGTCCATTAAGAGAGAGATATCTGGGGCCAAGTTACTTTCCTAAAAGATCTTTTTTTTTTTATGTCTTGTGTGTTGTGTGTTTATGTTTCTGGGAGAATTAATAAAACCTTGCAGAAATATAGAATGAGAATAATGGTAACCAAGTCAGAAAGAAATAGATGAAATAATAATAATGAAATTGAATAAGAGTAAAGAGAAGTGAAGAGAAACTGGATAAGAGGTTTTTGTATGCTTATATGGAAATGGTTTAAAATAGAATTATAGGATTTATCTGACTTGTTAAATTTATAATGGAAAAAGGTTCAAGTATGTAATGGTTAATGATGATTTGTTTTTTTCTGAAAAATTAATAAAACTTGTTTTTTAAAAAAAACTCTAAAGGATAATGAAAACTCCATCAAATGTTCTCTGTGTAACAAATACGCTCATCATGACTGCTTGGGATTACCCGAGCAAATGATTCAATACCTAGAATCATCCAATGAGTTTCCATATCTCTGCAAATCATGCAGACCCAAACTGGATCTGTTGGAAAGAGTTGATACCATTGAAACACGATTAACATCCCTTGACACCATAGTAGCATCCCTGGATGCCTTAAAAGAAAGATTATCCAACCTTGAAAAAAAAGACACAACGCAAAAACCTGAACATCCAATAGCTACAAACCACACATCTACCCAACAACCACAACCCAATCCACAACCCAATCCACAAAAAAACATAAACCAGACAAATATTGATATCCCAATCCTCATCAGAGAAGCTGTTGAGCATGAACGGAAACGTCCAAACGCCATCTTATTTGGTCTAGAGGACATTAGTAATAATCACAACTGTCTGAAACAGTGATTATCACGCATCAACCATCTCCCCTGATGAAATAGTTGACATTTCCCGCATTGGCCGAGAGCTCAAAAACAGAGACGGCTCTGTGGCCCCACGCTTCTGTAGGGTCATTTGCAAAAATGAATCAAGCAAACGTAAATTCATTTACACTATAAATTCACTCACCAAAACCAACACCAACCATAAGAACCTCTGTTGTCGCCCTGACCTAAACATACAGAAATGTGCCCGCTCCCATGTACTCCGCACTGAACTCAAAAAACGTCTAGACAATGGAGAGAAGGACCTGTACATTGACTACCATGCTGACTGTATCAAAAGTAAGTCACAAAACCCGCAACTCAGCTTTAACCTTCAACCACAACCGTACCTCAACCAATCCACCATCACCCAAGACTAGGCACGCACACCCCTAACTAACTCAATTCCAACTACTGCTGGCCTTAAATGCAAGCTACTCAATGCAAGAAGCCTCACGAATAAAATACCTGAATTTTTCCTCTTACTAAATATGGCTAAATTCGACATTATATTTGTCTGTGAAACATGGCTCAACGCATCTCTCCCTGACTCCATTACCACAGTAAGAGACTATCATGTTTACTGATCAGATCGTGAAATTCATAGAGGAGGTGGTGTTGCTATCGTCTATAAAAAGTCCTTACATCTAAAAAATATCCAAGTTACCCAGGAGTTTGCTCTTCCTGAGACCATCATCTGTGAACTATCCTTAAATATCACATTTCGATTCTTACTATGTTACAGAGCACCTGATTATGACATCGAACTTGTAAACAAGCTAAATACACTACTAACATGGGCAGCATCCTGCCCATATCCTATTATCTTTCTTTGTGATTTCAATCTACCTCATATTGACTGGACCCTAAATGAATGTGCAACTGAAACCATACACGCAACCTTCTACAATGCTGTTACAAATCTGAGACTGGAACAACTAGTAACCAACAACACTAGACTAAACAACTGCCTCGATCTCATCTTCTGCAATAGTTTGAATTTAATTTACAGAATACAAACCAAAGAACCCTTTTCCAGCAGTGACCACAATATGATTGACTTTTGTTTCAACATACGCCCACACAAAAATTACCACAATGATGTAATCCCCAATTATATCTTCAAAAAAGGCAACTATGATCTTATAGACAACGATCTCTCATCCATTGATTGGCAATCTCTATTCACTGGATGCAATACTGTTGAAGACCATTACAACATATTTTTACTTGAAGTCAAAAGAGTCATCAAACTATATATACCAACAACAACTCCCAAAACAAAACAAAACAAAAACAGATTACCCATAACAACAAGGAAACTTCAATCCAAAAAGAGATCACTCTGGCAGAAAAACAAATCTGGTCACGTTGCCAATTTCAAAAGCCGATACAAAAAATTATGCCACCAGATAAAAACTGAATGCACCAATTATCACATTAAACAAGAGGAAAACCTTCTATGCACCAATTCCACCCGCGCTTTTTACAATTTTATAAACAACAAACTAAAAGACTCAAGGTCCATCCCACCCCTGAAAGGACCTAATGGTAAAGATGGCAATGACGACACTATTAAAGCCAACATCTTTAACACATTCTTCGGCTCAGTATTTGTAAACAGCAATGGATCATGCCCAGTATTTCCTAGTCTAACCACTGATAACTACAATGATCTAATACATATCGATTTTACAGAAGACAATGTTGAAAAAGCACTACACAATCTAAAACCATCTCTATCTATTGGACTCTGTAGTTTCTTCCCCAAACCCCAAAAACTTTAACCTTAGACTGTCTACTATTGACCTCACCCCTTTCCTAAGAGGTCTGTAGGGGGTGTGCATAAGCGCACCAACGTGCCTACCGTCCTTGTCCTATTGTTTCTTTTATTTTTCTTATATGTACCCATTTCATGTATTCATAACTATGTATATACTTATACTTATTATCTTGTAAAGAAATGACCAATCAAATAAATAAAAAATAAATAAATCTTTCAGCTGAGTGACACTGATCTAGCCCTTGGGTTTCATCTAGTGTGGTAAATCCCTGCTACTATAGATCTGGTGCTTAGTGCCTGTTCTTGTGCTATTATGATCAGTGATCAGTGCTGCCTTTTATGCACACACACTTCAGGAATAATTATAAAAATTTCATTCATTTCCTTACTAATAGTAGAAATAAAATAATCAGCCAAAAATGTAACCTAAAGTTGGAACCCAAAATCAGATGTACACTAAATATAGACTGATTTTTAGCTACATATCTTCCCAGCAAACAGCAAATTTTGAAGCTCCAGGTAAAGAAGATTCATTTTAGGAGGAGTAATAACAGTTTGCATGTTGGCGTTTCCAAAAGGAATGTTGGGAAATTCTGTATTTTAAAGAACATTTGAAGGAGGTGTGCAAAATAGTTCTTCTCTGCCTGAGGCTATAGAGATCTGGCACCAATCAAAATATTGTTTGTGAAGCATCTGATCAACACTGCGGGTAAGCCACCAATATATGAAAATAAGAGCAAACTCCACTCCCTTCTAGTACTGATGATGTTACCTAGTTTGGTAAGGAAACATCTGCATCTATGGTTCATATTGCTTTAATCACTATTTGTTAAGGAAACCACAACTGATTTATTTAATTGCACCAGAATCTAAATAAATCAGGAATTGAAAATCCTAAGCTATAGCGTAGACTCTTGCTTCTCAACTTTGGCAATTTTAAGGTGCATGGACATCAATTCCCAGAATTCTCAAGGTAGCATGTAGTTCACCCATCTTAAACTTGCCAAGACTGAAAAATGCTGGTCTTCAGAGAGGGATTTTTCCATTCCTCTTTTACTGGTTCTTACTTACTTATAAGCAATCATAATGCAAAATCCTCACTTCCATCCCATTCCCTCACTAACCTGATTTCCAGCTCCATTCTCCTCCATGCAGGGCAACCAAAGAAGATTATGTGAATGTCAGTTTAAAAAAGGTTCAATCAGACCTTCCAAAAAAGAAGTTGGAACTTCTTTTTTGGAAGAGCTTCTTTTTTTTTTTTTAAACAAGTTTTATTAATTTTTTTCAAAACACACAAGTCGTCATTATCCATTACATATTTAAACCTTTTTCCATTATAAATTTAACAAGTCAGATAAACTATAATTCTGTTTTAAACCATTTCCATATAAACATACAAAAACCTCTTATCCATTTTCTCTTTCTTTCTCTTTACTCTTATTCCATTTTATTATTATTATTTCATCTATTTCTTTCTGACTTAGTTACCATTATTCTCATTCTATATTTCTGCAAGGTTTCATTAATTCTCCCCCCCCAAAAAAAACATATATACACAACACACAAAACATAAAAAAAGATCTTTTTGGAAAGTAACTTGGACCCAGGTATTTCTTTCTTCATGGACTTCAACTGTATTCATACTCATCTTACAATTACTTATTTTATTTACCATTCTAAATCTTCTATATTAACTTCTCCCCATATTTCACTCTTTTTAATTCTATCTTAATTAATCATCTTAATTTGAGTCATTATATTTGTATCTTTTGTCCATTCTTTATTGTACCTTTGTCTCATTCCTTATAAAAAAAAAAAGAAATTTCTCCTGAAATCACTAATCAGAGTATGATGCCTTTCTATCTCCCGACTAAATTAATCAAATTAATCTTTAGAATACCCAATCCGATTTTGCTTGGTACATTCTAACTGAATAATACATCCAAAATAATTAAATACATAGTTAAACAATAGATCTAAATATTAAAAACAAATACTATAATGAAAATTTTATAATAACATCAATCCCATAATCTTATTAAACTCTTTAATTAAAGCTCAATATTCTAAATCTCCCCTCATATTATATTTTAAAACCAATCATTATTAACATTTCAACATTTTAATCTCTTATCAACTCTTAAGCCATTTAAGTTTTCTATTTCTAATACAATACTACCATATCATCTTATGTACCTTGCAAAATCTCTTTGAAGAAATTATACTTATCCTTTATCCCTAAAAAAAATTCCTTTTTTCCCATTTAATTTCAAAACTTTGTAGCTTTTCTCCACCTTTTCCCTTTCTTTCTTCTCCCAACAAACCTTTCTACCCCCCCTTCTTCTAGCCTCTGCCTTACTGGCTTCCCTTCTCTGTCGTATTCCTCTTCCCTTTTGTTTACCATCCTTATATTGATTTTGCACCTTGTTTTTCCCTTTCTTAAATGTTTTTTTAAATCTTAAGTCCTTTATTTCTCTTCTCTTCCCTCTTCCTTCCCTCTTGGTCGAGTTCCGGTTTGTTGGCTTCGCGAGCGGCAGGGATTTGCGAAGCTGCGCGATCCCTGCCGCGCTAGCCGTTTTTGGGGCTCCGACCCAGACGGGTACGGAGCTAGGCTGCCCTGCAGGGGCAGCTGAAGGTAGGGGGGATCCGGAGAAGGGTTTGGGGGTTTTGCAGACCCCCTCCCCGGCCGGCAGAACCCCCTTTTCCCAGGACGGTGCAGCGGCGGTCCGTAATGGCCGCCACAAAGAAGCTGGCAGCCGGGTAAGAATGCGCAGGAGGAAGTGGAGAAAGTGCTTGAAAGGAGAAAGTTTTTCTTGGCTCCTAGGACTCTAAGACATATTTAACAAAATTCCTGAAAAGTATGACTTTCTGAATGATACCTTCGAGAAGAGGAAAAAAGCGGCAGTTTAATGGTGATGAAAGGATAGCTTACCCTTTTTTCTACGGAATAAAAAGTGAATATTAAGAAATCTATTTTTTTTTTAGGTGAAAACTGGCTTTAAGCGATGAGTGGGAAAAGAGAGGACTAAAAAAAATATATGTATGCTAAGACTTTGTTGGAGGAGATGCCTTAAGGATTGAAAGACTAAAATATATTGCAATAAGATTTTAAGAAACAGATTTGGACTTTCTTTTTCTCTGATTGATACTACCCTAGGAGGAGAGAGTGGGAACTCTGTCTTGGTTTGGACTGACTGATAACTTTGGGATTGTCTTATTTTTCCTTTGGAATATTCTGACTGTTGTAAGAGAAAAGAAAAGAAAAGATTTATAATGGCTCCTTCTATTGAGGAACTGAGAAAAGATTATGAGCAAGCAAAAAAAAATGGTAAAGCTGGTTTGAAAGAAGCCTTCCTTTTTTTAGAAATGGCGCTTATTAACTATCAACAAACATTGCAGCAGATGAAGACAGCAGAAGAAGAAGAAGGAGAGGAAACCATCTTTAATAAATCTCAGAACTCGGAAGAGCTTCTTTTTTTGAAGAACATCATTTTTTGAAATGGGGTGGAAATGAGACTTTGCATTATAATACAAAATCCTCACTTCTACCCCATCCAAGAGAAAAGATAATGCCATATCCTCATTTCTACCCCATTTCAAAATAATGATAATGCAAAATCCATTCCAGAACACACACCAATCCCTCACTAACTTGATTTATTTTATTTATTTATTATTGATTTGTCAATATTTATTTATTTATTATTGATTTTATTATTTATTATTGATTTGTCAATTGTTTACAAGATAATAAGTATAAGTGTATACATAGTTATGAATACATGAAATGGGTACATATAAGAAAAATAAAAGAAAAATAAAAGAAACAATAGGACAGGGACGGTAGGCATGTTGGTGCGCTTATGCACGTCCCCTACAGACCTCTTAGGAAAGGGGTGAGATCAATAGTAGACAGTCTAAGGTTAAAGTTTTTGGGGTTTGGGGAAGAAACTACAGAGTCGTGTAGAGTATTCCAGACTTTGACCACAATGTGGCTGAAGTCGTATTTCCTGCAATCAAGTTTGGTGCGGTTAACCTTGAGTTTGTATCTATTGTGTGCTCTTGTCTTGTTATAGTTGAAGCTGAAGTATTCATTGACAGGTAGGACATTGCAATGTATGATTTTATATACCATGCTTAAATCAGACTGAAGACGGCATAATTCAAGGTTTTCTAGTTCTAGAATTTCAAGTCTGGTGGCCTAAGGTATTCTACAACGAGTAGAGGAGTGGAGAACTCTTCTTTTGAAATATTTCTGGACTTTCTCAACTGTGCTAATATCAGATACGTAATGTGGGTTCCAGACTGATGAGCTGTATTCAAGTATTGGTCTAGCAAATGTTTTGTATGCTCTAGTTAGTAGTGTGATATTACCAGAGAAAAAGCTAGGTAGGAATAGGTTAACAACTCTTAATGCCTTTTTGGCTATGTAGTTGCAGTGGGCTCTAGCACTTAGATCATTAGAGGTGAGTATTCCAAGGTCCTTTACAGAGCCTGGATCATCAACAAGATCTTGAATATTCAGCTTGTATTTTATTTTCTGATTATTATTTTTTTGCCAATATGTAAGACAGAGCATTTATTTGTTGAGATTTGAAGTTGCCATTTGTTTGACCATTCTGATACATAGTCAAGATCTTTTTGAAGGGTAGCAGTATTGTCTGTGGTATTGAACAGCTTTACATCATCAGCGAAAAGAATGCAGTTGCTCTTAATATGATCACAGAGGTCATTTATGTAGAGTATGAAGAGAGTTGGTCCTAGAACACTGCCTTGGGGCACACCACTATTGACAGGTACAGAATTTGATAGGACACTCCCAATTTTGACCATTTGTTGTCTGTTTGACAGGAATGCTTCTATCCAGTTATGCAGTTGTCCAGAGATACCATAGGATTTTACTTTTAGCAGTAGTTTGTCATGGACCACTGAATCAAAGGCTTTACAGAAGCCTATGTAGATTGTGTCTATTGCTTTACCCTGATCGAGTTGTGTCGTCCATATGTTTTTGCAGTGTAAGAGTTGAAGATTACAGGATAGTTTTTTTCTGAAACCAAATTGTTTATTGGAGAGTAGGTTGTTTGTCTCTAAGTGGAGGATGATGGATTGGTTAATAATTGATTCCATGACTTTACAGGTGACGCATAAGGAGTCATAAGGAGATTGGTCTGTAATTTTCAAATAGGCTGGGGTCTCCCTTTTTGAAGATGGGAATGACCGTGGCTTGTGACCATAGGCTAGGCAAGGAGCTGGTCCTGAAAGATTTTTCAAAGATTATGCTTAGAGGTTCGCCTATGGCAGTGAGTAGCTTTTTTAAGAAGTAGGCACATATTCCATCCGGTCCAATAGATAGAGATGGTTTTAGATTGCGAAGTGCTTTTTCAACATTGTCTTCTGTAAAATCGATATGTATTAGATCATTGTAGTTATCTGTGGTTCGGCTAGGAAATACTGGGCATGATCCATTGCTGTTTACAAATACTGAGCCGAAGAATGTGTTAAAGATGTTGGCTTTAATGGTGTCGTCGTTGCAGTCTTTACCATTAGGTCCTATCAGGGGTGGGATGGACCTTTCCAGCACTCTTCTCCTCCATGCAGGGCAACAAAAAAAGACCATGTGACTACCAGTTCAATCAGATTTCTAATGTCTCCAGGGAATAAAGTTCTAAGTTCTGACTGAACTAACTGATTAGTCTCCCAGCTGCTGGGGCTGCTGGTCCATTTGCAAGGACAAAGTTGAAACCGTATCACATTTAATATGGAAATGCAGCAAAATTGCACAAACTGATTACAAAGCTAGACACAACTAAGTTGCTAAATTAATCAACTTTTCGTTATGTAAAAAATACGACTTACCTGTATTTGAAAAATCATGGGAGCATAAAGTGAAAAAAGTTATTAAAAATGAGAAGGTGAAGATCTTGTGGGACTTTCAAATATAGACAGATCACCATTTGGAACACAACATGCCAGATATTACAGTTGTCAAAAACTGAAAAGTACAATTTATTGATATTTCAGTACTAGGAGATGCCAGAGTCCAAGATAAAGAACTAAAAAAAATCATGAAATATCACAAACTGGCCATCGAAACTATGCAATTATGAATGAAACATGTAACAGTGATACCCATTGTCATTGGGGCACTTGGCACCATGTTTAAGAATTTTACAAAATACATCAAGAAATTCCAGCTTCCTGCAATATCACCAGCGGAACTGCAAAAAACTGCTACTCAGAACATCGTACATCTTTAAAAGGTACTTAGTTGATACCTGGGATGCTGGCAGCAACCCGTATCAACCATTAGCACCAGTCAATGGTATTTGTGATGCATTTTTGAATGTTTAATTGACTGAATTTCATGGTTAATGAACAAAGTATGTTTATTTATTTAATTTATTTATTTTATATTGCTGTCTGTTCGCCCATGGTGACTCGAATCAGCTTACACAGTGTAAAACCATATTTAAACTAAAAATAAAAAACAATAAAATCTAACAAAAAGAATCAAATAAATTAATAAAGTACAATAGAACAAAATCTGGAAAAAATTAAATAGATAAAAAATCATAATCATAATTGGAATTAAGCTAAAATGTAGGGGAGGCTGGTTTTTTTATATTGATGAGTGTGGCATTTTTTTTACTTCTTAAGTATATTGTCTTGTTATAAAAAGCAAATATTCAGTTGTATTACAGCAGCCACATTGGCATCAATCCAGTAGTAATTATAAAAACTTAACCCTAGGATGATTTACATAATTTAAAATTTTAAAGATAAGGGGAATATAATGTCAATATGAACTATGGTTTCTGGAATGCTAACGAATAAAGGGTTGTTTAAATTGTACATTTAAAGCTAAATGTGGCTTGGTTGACAATTGCGAAATGGATGAACTTATTTTATAATGCAATAAATGTTTTTTATTTTCAGTTCAATCCTCAACACTGAGATCTTCACTGAATTCTTATTTATTGTTGTTTACAAATGGCAGAGAGAAAATAAAGAAAAAGGAAGAAAAAGAAATTTATTTGTAAAAGTAAATTACTATTTGGTTTGTAATGTCCCCTTTATTTATTTATCAAATTTTTATAACACACCTCCTCATGTATTGATTCTGAGCAGTGTTCATAATACAAGAGCCTATATAGGAAGTCCTTGACTATGACCACAATTGAACCCAAAATCTATCTTGTGAAGCAAGATAGTTTTAAGTGAGATTTGCCTAATTTTACAACCTTTCTTGCCACAACTGTTAAATGAATTGCTGCAGTTGTTAAGTAAGTAACTTCAGTTTTGGGATTCTGCAATAGTCATAATGTGAAAAACAGCCATAAGGTACTTTCTTCAGTGCCTTTGTAACTTTGAATAGTTACCAGTTCAAAAGTTACCAATGACTGTAAGTAAGGACTAGCTATATACAGTACAAATAGTTTTCAATGCACAACCACAATTTAGCCCAACAGGGCTAAATGTGGAAATGCATGGTTGGATGATTCTAGGAATTGAGTCATTTGCTTGGGTAATCCCAAGCAGCCATGGTGAGCATAATTGTCACATAGGGAACATTTGGTGGAATTTTCATTATCCTTTAGAGTTTCTTTACATATGAGGCATGTGCTGGAGTCTTGTGGTTCATTGGTGGGGATTTATTTCTCTTTGGGTTGTTGTTTGGCATTGGATTTTTTTTCCTGGCATGGAAGGTTTGTTGAGATGGTATGTTGATAAAATTGTTCAATCAAACAAGATATTTGGGTAGTCAATATAGCCAATATCACACTAATTAATAAAATACAATAATCACGCTAGTCAAATAATTTCACTAAGCAACAATCAGCCCAATCAATTAATTACACTAAGCTCTAATCACAATCAGCTTAATCAATTAATTATACTAATCGCTAATCACACTGGTCAATTAAATTCACTAAATCACTAATTTTTCTAATCAATTAAATTACATAAATCACTGATCATTTACACTGATCAGTAATCACACTATTTGCACTAAACATTCTAACCACAATAATCAATCAAACAATAAGTCAATTAATCAATTGATAAATGAATTATTTTATAGAAATTGTTTTAGAGACATCATTATCTAATCATTGTATAGGTCATGAGGTAGAAAAGTTATCTTTTGAGGTAAAGAAGTAATCAGTGTTTAAGTATTGAAGTAATGAAATAGTATTTATTTATTTATTTAGTTCCAGTGCAAAATCATCCCAGTAAAAACCATAGTAGTAATCTCTACTAATTACTCAGTGGGTCATATTATTAAAATGAGGATCAGACAGAATAAAATACAATAAAATTAGAGAAGATAAAACAGTAAAATAAAATGGGATATGGTAAAAAATAATGCAAGATATATAATGAAATGAATCCTAAAGATAGGAAACAGTAGGCACTTAAGTGAATTAATTACTTTTAAATATAAACTCAATTTGTGGTGTATAAGATATCCTATCAACTTAACCATTCAAGTGACTAGATATATATTTGGGTCCTGAACAAAATAGAATTATTTTTTGTTTGTTTCTTTGAAAACTAGTATGTCATTTTTGTGAAGCAATATCTCTAGTTATTGAGCCCTTGATGAGCTGCCATATAATGGACAAGTGATTAGGACATCTGAAGTAGTCAGGTATCTTTAACTACACATAATGACACTCTAGAAATGCTCATAGCTTAATGGAAGGAATCCATTTGTTGCAACAGAGTGAAACTATTTTTAAAATGGCTTGAACATGGTTTTTGGTGAAATCTCCTTAAACTTAAATTTATATTTACCTCCCTGAAAGAAATTAAACGGGGAGCAGAAAGTCATTCTTTTAGCATAGACTTTCTGCCTAACCAGTTAACTAGTTATGGTAATCCAAGTAAAGGAATATGATTGCACATTGGGAAGGCTGGTTTGTCGGCTTCGCGAGTGGCAGGGATTTGCGATCCTGCACGATCCCTGCCACGCTAGCCACTTTGATGCCTCCGATCTATTGATCTGGAGGCTAGGGCTGTCATGAAGAGGCAGCCCAAGATAGGAGGGATCCGGACAGGGGGTTGGGGTCTTTGCAGACCCCTTCCCCACCCGGCTTAACCCTCTTTCTCAAGGTGGTGGAGTGGCAGTCTGTAATGGCCGCCACAAAGAAGCTGACAGCTGGACAAGATCGTGCTGGAGGAGGAGAAAGTGCTGAAGCGAAAGTTTCTTGGCTGAACTGGACTATAAGATACAAGTAATACAAGTAATATCCTGAAAATTCAGATTTTTTGAAAGATACTTTGTTTCCAGAAGAGATTTACAAGCGGCGAGTGAAAGTGTTTTAAGAGAAAGTTTACTCTCCTTCCACATGGATTTAACAAATGGATATTGAAAATCCTGCTATTTTATAGAAGGTAAAAATTTAAAGCTTTCTGTTATAAGTGGGTAGGGAGAGGACAAAAAGAAAATTTTCATTAAGATTTTGCTGGAGGAGATGCCTGGAAGATTTTGAGATTGGAAGTTAATTGTAATGAGATTTTAAAATACAGATTGGGTTTTTTTTCCCCCTTGCCAACTGATATTACCCCAGGAAGAAAAAGTGTGAAGAACTTTGTGTTCTGTTTGGACTGTTTGATGAATTTGGGATTTTGGGGAATTGTTTTAAGTTTCGAATTATCTTGGTTGTTTTAAAAAGAAGAAGAAGAGAAAAAAGAAGAAGAAAAGGTTTATAATGGCTTTATCTGTTGATGAACTGAGAGAGGATAAAAAAAGAAGGTAAAAATGGTGTGAGAGAAATTTTTTGCTTTTTAGAAATGGCGCTTGCTACT
>NW_020717943.1:18633-30031 GCF_900518725.1 Notechis scutatus | reverse complement strand
TAACGTAGTCCCGTAAGTAGGCGGGGCTCCGTACTTGTCTACTTGACCTGCGCAGGTTAGTTGATGATTGGCCTTCGGCCGGTTCGGTCGGGTTCTGTGTCGCTCTCTGCCTCGTCGATGGAACCGCCTGGAAGTGTAAGCTGGGCCTTTCGTTGCAGCTCCCTCCTGGTCTATCCGGGCTGGTCGAGCTGCTGTTGTTGCTGCTCCCGCTTGGTCTTTCCGGGCTGGTTGAGCTGGCCTGGCTGCTTCTCCCTGGTGAGGCTTCAAGCTGGTTGTCTGTTTCTGTCTCGGTTGGTAAGTATTCCTGGTTTCTTTCTGGTTGGGGTTGGTTCCCGGGGCCTTCCCTCCCCTCTTGGTTTGTGCTGGGGGGGGGTTCCCTTCTCTTTCTGGGTGTCTGTCTGTGTTTGTTTGCATGTCGGTTGTGTTTCCCGTGGTTGTTCTTGATCTTATTTGATCAATGTGTCATTTCCATTCTCGTCCATCGGTTGTTTGTAGCCGGTACGAGCAGGGACCTGTTGCTTGGGTTATCGTTGCCGGTATCCAGAGGAGGTCCCCTCTAAGGTTTTTTGCGTATACCGCGTCGCCTGGTGTAAATGTTCGGTACCTGCTTGATGAGTCGGTTGGTTTTTCGGGGTTGTATGTGGGGTGTAGCCTATCCAGGGGGGACCTTAGCTTTCTCCCCATTAGGAGTTCTGCGGGGCTTTTGTTGGTCATTGTATTTGGTGTTATGTGTTGGATAAAAAGTATCCTGCATGTCCCCCGTCTCGATTTTTTGAATTGTTTTCTTTGTGAATTGGACCATCCGTTCCGCCCTACCGTTCGCCGCCGGATGAGCCGGCGCTGTCAGGGCATGCCTTATTCCCCATTCCGTTAGGAATTTTTCGAATTCCAGCGCGGTGAACTGTGGTCCGTTATCTGACACAATTACATCCGGGAGGCTGTGGGTCGAGAACAGTCTGTTGAGTTCTCGGATGACGGCCTCGGTGGTGGTGGTTTTCATATCGCTTACCTCCAGCCAATTGGAATAAGCGCCTACCGTTATGAGGAATGTATGTCCTTTTGTGGGTCCGGCGAAGTCTATGTGTATCCTGGACCATGGTCCCCTGGGGGTTTCCCATTCCAGGATTGGGGCGGCAGGTGGGCTTGGCCTGGATTCCTGGCATTGCTTGCAGCTAGCCACCCAGGCTTCAATTTGTTTGTCCATCCCTGGCCACCAAGCGTAGCTTCTGGCCAGGGCTTTTGACCTGACGATGCCCGGATGCCCCTCGTGTAACAAGTCCAAGAACCTTTTTTGTAATTTTTCTGGGATTACCACCCTGTCCCCCCATAGTATACAACCTTTCTGTGTGGAGAGTTCCGTTTGCTTGTTTTTAAAAGTCCTGAATGTTTCGTCGATGTCTTTTTCCAGCCAGTCCTTCTCCGCCCATTGCAATACCCGTGCCAGACGTTTGTCTTTATTTGTTTCGCGGGCAATGTCTGACGCGGTTAGGGGGAGGTTGGGTATGGCCTCGATGCTCAGGGTGGATGTTGTGGGTGCTGGGTCGGCGTCCAGGTCGGGTAGCGGGGTGCGGCTCAAGGCGTCTGCATGTGTGATCGTTTTGCCGGGTCGGTGGGTCAGCCGGTAGCTGTAGGCAGCGAGGAATTCAGACCACCTTGTCATTCTTGGGGATAGAATGTTCGGGGTGGCCTTGTTTCCTGCCAGGATGCCCAACAGCGGTTTGTGGTCTGTGATGATGGTGAATGTTTGGCCGTAGAGGTACTCGTGGAACCTTTTGACGGCAGCGATGATTGCCAGGGCTTCCTTGTCGAGTTGGCTATAGTTCCTCTCTGGCTTCGATAGGGTTCTTGAGTAAAAGGCGATGGGTGCCTCGTTCCCGTTTGGGAGTGTGTGGCTGAGGATCGCCCCGATCCCGAACGTTGACGCATCGCATGTGATGGCTAACGGGAGGGTCTCGTTGTATTGGATGAGGACGGCATCCGATGTGAGTAGGTCCTTGGTTTGGTTGAAGGCAGCTTCCTCTCATTCCCCCCAGGTCCAGGTGGCTGTTTTGTCCAGCAGCCTATGCAATGGTTCCGCCGCGGTCACCTTATGGGGTAGGAAAACATTGTAGAAGTTAATTAGCCCGAGAAATGCCTGCAATTCTGTTTTAGTCCTCGCTCTGGGGGCTTCTTTGATGGCTCTGACTTTGTTTTCGGTTGGGTGAATGCCGTGCCGGTCTAGGAGATATCTTAGGAATTCGACTCTCTCTGTATATAGCTGGCATTTTTCTTTTTTGACTTTTAGCCTGGCTTCTTTAAATTTCGTTAGTACCTCCCTCAGGCGACCCTCCAGTTATTTTTGGTTGGCTGCTGACACCAGTACGTCATCGAAATAGGGTACCACCCCCTTGATTCCTTGCAACAGTCTCTCCATGAGGCTCTGAAAAATCCCTGGGGCTACACTGACTCCAAACTGGAGTCTCTTGCAGCGAATAGCCCCCCGGTGGGTTACTATGGTCTGTGCCTCGCCGGTTTCTGCGTCGACCGGTAATTGTTGTTAGGCTTGCGCCAGGTCGAGTTTCGCGAAAACCTTGCCTCCCCCCAGTCGGAGGTGGAGGTGCTGCACTACTGGGACGGGGTAGGCGTTTTGTTGTAAGGTGCCATTTAGGGTGGCCTTATAGTCCCCACAGATTCTCACCGACCCATCGGGCTTGACTGGGGTGACTATGGGTGTCTCCCACCGGGTGTGATCAGTTGGCTCTAGGACCCCTTGTTTGATGAGCTTGTCTATCTGCTCATCTATCTTGGGCCGGAGTGCGAAAGATACCCGCCGTGGTTTTAGGTGTATCGGGGGAACGCTGGGGTCTAAGTTGAAGGAAATAGGGGGCCCTCGGTACTTGCCTAGGGTGCCGTTGAACACATCCTGGAAGTCCCTTGCGAGTTGCTCCTCCCAGTCTGCCTCTGCGATGTGGTCGATGTCCGTTACTTCGATCCCGAGCGGCGTGAACCACTGTAGTCCCAAAAGGCTGGGTCGGTCTCTGTCCACGACCGTCAGGGGAAGCCTTGCTGTGCGCCCTTTGAAGGTAACCTCAAAGTGTCCTGTTCCGACTACCGGAATGCAGTTCCCTTGGTAGTCTTTTAGGATTAACTTCTGGCTTTCCAGCCCCTTCTTGTGGATTGTGGGCACCAGGCGCTTGATTTCCCGCCATGCAACCATGGAGAGGTAGGACCCGGAGTCCACCTCCATCTTGCATGGCTTGCCCTCGATGCCCACTTCCACGTATACCTTTCGGGCGTCTGTGCTCGATGAATGGCCGATGATGACCGTCTGGTGGGTTTCTTCTCTCTGCCGGTTCTCGCCATTCCTTCGGCCCCGTCCGTCCCGGTTCCAACTACTCTCAGTTTGGCAGTCCCTTGGCCTGGGGGGGGGTGCCGTCTCATCTCCGGTCGCTGTTGTCTCACCGTCGGGGGCTGTAGGCTTTCTTGAGTCAGCAGACTCGGGCGATGTGGCCTCTCTTGTCGCAGTGCCAGCAGATCGCGTCGAAAAACCGGCACTCCGATCGAGGATGGTCGCCTCCGCACCCGGCACATTGGAGTCCCGACTTACGACTCCACCGATCGCGCCGGTCTCGTTCTGTTTGGAGTCGGTGGATGTCCTCCTCGTTGTCTGTTGTGTCGGAGGCGGAGTCGAGGTCGCCATGGTGGGTGGTGGTGGTTGCTCGGCGGCTTGCTTCTGGGTGCGTCTCAGTCGTCGTGGCCGCCTCGGAGGTTGTGGCTCAATCCCCGGTATCAGGTCTTCGCATTCGTGCCGCTGATTTTCGGGTCGCTTCGGCTGCGGTGGCCTCGGCAAGGGCGTCGGCGAGGGAGATGTCGCCCTTGGCCATCAGTTGGCTTTGTAGGACCAGGTCCCTGAGCCCGAGGATGACGCGGTCTCATAGCGCCTCATCCATGTCCGTGAACCCGCACATGCCGCCTAGGTTTCGTAGGTCTGCCACGAAATCGCTGATGCTCTCGCTCGGCTTCTGGTCCCGCCGGTAGAAGTCATGCCGCCTGATGAGGGTGGGCACGGCGGGAGCATAGTGACTTCGGAGCAACGGTTCGAGGTCGGCCCAGTCCTTCGCCTTCACGTCCTCGGGTTTTGCAAGGGCTTTTGCCATCTGAAACACTGCAGGCCCGCAGTGTGTCAGAAAGATGGCCCTTTTCTTCTGCCCGTTTGCGTCCTTGAGGTTGCTACTTTCGAGGAACATCAGGAACCGGTCAATGTACGATTCCCAGTCCTCAGTAGCTTGGTTAAAGGGTGCGGGCGGTGCGATGCTGGCCATCTTGTCAGTCTCGTTCCCTCAGACCACGTGCTCGGTGAGTATCAGTTTTGGGATCCCCCCTTCGTCGCCAGTGTTAAGTCCATCGCAGGGAAAGGAGACTCGGGAGCCAGTGACTTAGTTCAGCTCTTTATTAAGTCCCGATATCAGCTCGGGCTGTAGGAGATCGGCGGCGGCTTTTATTCTTAGTTTCCACCAATCGCGGGGATTCGCGGCGGGCCAATCAGTGTGGCTCGCTTGGCCAATCAGGTCGCCGTGCGCTCTGACCAATCACAGTGCGGTATTTACAAGTATGTTAATGGATCATACAGAACACAACCAATACTTGGTTTCTTAAACACTGAAGAAGAATTTGTCAAGATATGTCAATTGCTGTTAAGTTTGCAATGTTGTATTTAGCAAGGGAATAATATGGCTGTACAGAGAACTATGCAGGGAAAGGACCATGTCCATGAGATATTTTCACTTTCAATGTGGGCCTGCATTGTTGATGTATGAAATAGAGAATGGGTTGTTTGAGGTTTAGAAAAAGAAATGGAAAAATTCACATTTTCTGTATACAATCTCCATGACTATGTATGCATTTATGCTCCTTAAGTTATCCAGCTCCTACTTTAGAGATGAATGTCATCAAAGGTGCATTCATTATGAAAAGGGGAATATGTGATTTGGGTCTCATGTCAGAAGATGATTGAGAAATCTCATAATTGAATCCTGCATAAAGATAACCAAAACCTGACTGAGAACGTTCTGCCTTGAGGGAATGTACTTTCTGCAGAAGTACTTTTTGTCATGAGGAAAAACTTCCTCATTTATGTGGTACCAGTAACCAACCTTTAATTATTGTCTCTTACCAAAAAAAATAATCCAAAAAATATACATTATGAATGCATAGCAATATGTACCCAATTGCATATTTACCGGTATGAAGTTAATGTGCCTTTTAAAATGCAATAAAACTATAAATGTTTGCCAATGTGAGCCAGTTTGGTGTAGTGGTTAAAGCACAGGCTAAAAAGCAGGAGACCAGGAGTTCTAGACCCACCTTAGATATGAAGTCAGCCAATTGTTTTTGGCCAGTCACTGTTAGGAAGGAGGCAAGGGCAAATTACTTCTAAAAAAATATGTGCCAAGAAAAATGCACAAACAAGTTGAGGCAGTTGCAATGAGTCAACTTTGACTCAAACAAACTAAACAAAAAAAAAGTATGCTGATATATTGCTTTAAAGAGAAGATTCATGGAGAGATAATGCTTTAGTTTTTTTTATTGATAAGTCAGATTAGGACATTTAATAGAGCAATAGTGCAGAAGAAGAGGGAAGAACAGATATTTTCATGGGGTTGTTTATGAACAAGGTGTCAAGATTGTGGGATACACTCTCATGAATGTTCTTTAATCTTCTGCATCTTCAAATTTCACACATTTTCCAAGATATCTCAGCCGAAGTTTTCTACCACTTTTACTGATGGGAAAACAGAACCAAAAATTAAAAATAAGAACCACAGGAAGTGCATCTACCATCAGGGCCCAGCCAAGAAAAAAGACTAGAATAATTAGCAGTATTATTTGCGATCTCCTGAAACTGGCAAGTTGGCTATTGTTCACCCTCCCCTTCAAATTAGTAAAACTGACATAATCTATCTGGGACAGACAATGTTTTCTGAGAGAATTTTAAAGAAGGATCAATGTTCATATTTATTTTATTAAAACCTAAAAATCCAGGGTTGCTTATACAAATACTATATTTTCCAACTGTATGGAATGAACCGTATACTTACATATATGCATTGCAGAAGAGACATTTGTTGCTATAGGTTTTTCCATCAGAGCCACAGTGGGCTCGATACTCCAGGGTGCAGATTTTGCTTGGGTAGTTCTTACAATACTCCTATGGGAAGAAGCAAATGATTCATTTCATTGGACTACCCTGTTAAGACCAATGATAAGTTGAATAACGTGAGCTAAACTGATTATCTCTTATCTTGTCAAGTTGTAATTCAGCAGAGTTCACTTCTGCCTTCATGCATCAGCAATGCTGGAAAATGGATCTGTGGTTTTTAGGAATTATAATCTTACAGTCTTTATATTGCTATGCAGATAAATTCTGCATGTTTTTCAACCTCCCTCCCAACATTAAATACATATAGACATAAGATACATTGAAAGAAAAAGCTCCACAACAGTAATATAAAACATTGTTTAGTTTGCTGTGGTTTTGGTTTTATGGTGTATATGTTTTTAATTGCATGCTGTGCCCCTAAAGGGCTTAAGAGGGTAAGCAGGTTGGGAGAGGGAGTGGATAAAAGTAGGAGACCTGGCCTGATATATGTTCCAAATCTTATTGTATCTAAGGATACAATATGTTGGAATAAAGGATGTGTTGGTAAGGAGGGAGAGGCATGAGGTTATTATGTATCCACATTTCTGGGTTAAAATCTGGTACTCACCTTTAAATTGATTTTTTGGGCAGCAATGTCTGTAAAACAAAACATACAAATGAAAACATATGAAACATCTCCATGTTTATCTCCTATTTTTTATTTATTATTTACTTGTGTTTGTATGTGCCCTTCTCCTTCCCTCCAATTAAACTCCTTGAGCAGTTAAATAAAGATAATAAAAACACAAAAATCCAGTTAAAAACTAAATGTATAGTACTAATAAAGTGGACAGGAATATTGTTAGGGAGTTCAATATTGTTGATTTCTGCAGGAATTCTGCTTATTTACACTTGAAAGGATCACTTTATTCCAACTATTGGGAATGCTGAGCACTGGTGCATCCACTCCCCAAATGGAAGGTGATCTTGTGATCCCTTACTTGTCTAAAACTAAATAAAAATAATAAATAAAATCAATGTAATGGGCTCACTTCCTCACAATGCCTAATCAGCTGGTATTGACCCTTGAATTTTAGGACAGCTATATCTAGAATTAAAACATACTAAATTATTGAAATAGGTCCATATTATCTCCTATATTTTAAAAAATGTAATGGATGCTTGTATGTGCCCTGTCCTTTTGCTGCCTCCCTGAAATTAAAATTCTTAACCAGCTGAGCAACAGCTGAATAAGCTTCCAGTAAAATAGCCAATTCTGCATCAATAACCTACATTTTTTATTTGCTCCTTGTGCCGATTCCTCTGACCAAGAATTATTTCCCACTGAACCAGCCTTGGAGATATCTGTGGATTATTGTCTCTTTTTTCCCTGGGGATAAAGGGGTTCTAAATCGGTCAAAAAAGGAAAGGTTGGATTAGTAAGCAGAACTTACTGGAGTAAAAAAAGAAAAGTAGCAGAGTGAACAGCAGAAAGCTTCCTGGCTTCATGATTCCTCACTGAACTTGGTTGAGGTAGGACTCTTTGGAGCAGCTGATGCTGAAGGTGAGGCCTCAAATGTTTCCGCATCCAGGCTATATATGCATACCCTGACTACTTTGGTGATGAAATCTCTCCCTTCCGGATGCAATTGGGTGTGGAATTGGCTGTTTCTGAAGTCTGTGGCCAGCTGATCAGTTTGCAAACTTCCTTTCACACAATTGACCCAGGATTCAAGTAGTGTATGGCAACAAGATGTAGTAGAGTAGTAGCAGTTATAAATTATCTTGATTAGGACCACTCAGGTCGTTTTATTGTCTTGGGAACCAATTCTTAGAATCCAAAGTTACCCTTCCATGTTCTTTTCCTTTTAGAACCCCCAATCCCTCTGTCCGTTCCCATGTGGAGACTGGCTTTAACCAAAGATATAAACAATATGTGACAAGTCTCTAATATTCTCTGTAAAAAAATGTATTGGTTGGCCTAGATAATGTTTATAAGGTGCTTGGATGATTTCTGAGTTGCTGTTGACAATGATTTTGTGGCCAAATCTTGGGCCTCTCACTTTGGGGGTCTCCAAATCCTCTCTTATAGTTCTAAAGGGGAGGCTTTTAGACAGTCCTAGGACTGGTATTCCTGAAAGATCCAATTGTACGATGAAGTCCAAAGGAATAATCCTTTATCATTAGGATCAGAGGTGGTATTCAGCAGGTTCTGACCAGTTCTGTAGAACCGGTAGCGGAAATTTTGAGTAGTTTGAAGATTTGGCAAATATCACCTCTGACTGGCCCTGCCCCCATCTATTCTCTGTCTCCCGAGTCCCAGCTGATGAGCTGGGTTTTCTTTTGTTGCCCTGTACAGGAGAACGGAGCTGGAAAGCAGGTTAGTGGGGTGGGGAGGGAATGGGGATTTTACAGTATCCTTCCCCCAGGAGTGGGAAGGGAATGGGGATTTTACAGTATCCTTCCCCTGCCATGCCCACCAAGCCATACCCATAAAACCAGTGGTAAAAAAAATTTGAATCCCACCACTGATTGTTTCTGAAACTAGATTAGCCCTTCTACAAAGAGATCACTTCTGGTGTTTCTCTAGCCTTGGATCAGTTCCAGATCGCTTCCTTTGCACAGATTGCCATTCCTGCGTGGAAGTCTATCATAAATGAAAAATTTCCAATGAAACAATGTTAGGAATGCCAATATTTCTGAGACACAAACAGATTATCAATTTGAATTTTTCTTAGAAGGCAAAGGTAACATAATTTTCTCTGATTAGAGGACATTATTAGGCTGAATAGAAGAAGGCAGGATGGTTAACAAAAATCCATTTTATTAAAAATAGAATGAATTTGATTAAAATAGTATATTAATATTTGTATGACCTTTGGAATAATGATCATTTGCAAGGATTTTAATCTTGTGGAGTTCTCCTGGACCTCATCAGACCCATTTCTTAGGTGATGGGCCATAGAGCATACCTGTCCTGCTGCACCTGTTGGGATGTGTAACAGGAGGCAGGATTGTGACTGTCCAATAAATAAATAAAGTAAACAGTACATAAATTGAATTTCCTATGTTGATTTCTTGACATTCTGTCTCACAGCCCCAACTCCAGTATGGTATTTTAGTGATGTAATAATGAGGGCCATTTTTCTTCTACCAAAACCCCCAAGTCTTTCATTTCATTCTCTTAAACCTTCCTTTTATTTGACATTATCATCTTGCTTACATTTCTATGCCTCTTCTGAGTTCCTTCTTAACTGTTTTAGAAACACATTGCAAAGAGAACAAAAATAAGCACAGTTGGCAAGCAAGGTGTTAATTGCTGTCTCAGACAAGGAAGTGCAGTATAGTAGGAGGGAAGCCAGATCCTGTATCTCTGGCTGAAAAACTAGCAGCAAGGGTCACTAAGAGCTGGGTGACAAATAAATTTTATAAATTATTAATAGTCTTAATCGCAGGCAAACCATTTAAGATGGCTGATGGGAATCCCACAAAGGAAAATCTGGTTAATGATATTTAATAATAAAAATAGCTCTGCAGTAAATCAGTCCAGAATTGGTTGATGATGTTATCCATTCAGTCATGTCCAATTCTTGGTGATGCTATGGGCCAGGTCTCCCCACATCTTCCAATCTTGTGCTACTTCTTTGAGCTGTTCTATGATATGGCTGGGGTCCATGCTTTGATCGTGTCCAGCTATTGTGTTCTCTGGCAGCCTGATTTCCTTTTACCACTAACTCTTCCTAACATAATTGCCTTCTCCAGTAAATTCCCCCACATGACTCCTTCTTACTTAGATTTATACAAAAACTTCCTATTTATAAACAGGTATTTTGAGGAGTCATGCCATTGTGGTGAGCGGTTATATAAACATGATAATTAGTTAATTGTACAGATTTCATCATCACCCTTTCAGTACCTGCCATATTTTGTGTGCATGTGTGCATGTGTGTGTGTGTGTGTTTAAGGGCATCAGCTTTCCAAAACTTCCAGATTCTTGTATCAAATAATTTTATTGCATTTTACAAAGCATACACAATATACTGTATATAATGTTGTGCAGTTCAGATAATGGCAAGAAATAAAAGGACTAGGAATTAGCTCCTTAGTTATATTTGGAAAAATGGTAGGTCTATTTTTTCTGTAGAGCAGTACCAATAACAATAGCACTTAGACTTAAATACCACTTCATAGTGCTTTACAGGTTTGCCTGCAATACTGCATTCTAACCATTGCATCACCTGGGTTCCAATTATTGTATATTCACAACCCCCTAGATAATAGACTGGATTGAGATCTAAAATAATTAGCTTCGGTTTTGCCCTTTGTAAGTGATCCAGTACTGGTAGTTGCTACTGTGGAGAACTAACCATTTTTTCCAGGTTTTAGTTTCTTGTAAAAGCACATGAACACTTGGTTCTCAATGGTTGCAGCACAATCAAGGTGCACGTTTACCTTGAGCAATTCACTTCCTCTTCTGTAAACTGATATCGTGACCATCCAGAATCTTAATTGTGCAAAAGCATTTCCATTGCATAAATGTAATTCTTCTCTTGTCTTAAGTGCTTCTTCAGCTAAAATACCATGCAATCCATCAGGGTTTTTAAATGTTCTTCAGTTCATAATAAAAAGTTAGCAGTTCAGTTCTCTCATCTCGCACATGATTCATTAGTCTGGTAGGTGAAAATAATAGATTTGGATCTGTTAGGAGATTCAGGAATAAACAGCAGTTCACATCAACTCCCAGAATTTTAATATAAGCAGCAACAAATTCAAAGTTTTCAGTGATTTTGTGGAATAGGTCATAAACTCCTTTCATTTCTTTTGATGTTCAAAGCAAATTCTTTCATATTAAAGATTCCTGTTCTTATTGTATCTGTTTGTGGTACTAAATTCTATTTGATGGTTTTGGTGGGAGTTAGTAAATAATAAGGTTGGTCCTGGAAATCTGAATTTTGCCCATTTATCCATAGTCTAATTTATTCAGAACTTCCTTAGTTATATTTTTGTTCTTGGACATTTGGAATATTTCTGAAATCCATCATTGGTTTCTTCATTAACCCTGTGGTCTAACTGAATTTTTAGTTTTGCAAAGCTGAATTGTTGGTGTCAAAAGAAATGGAGCAACAATTGCATTGTTTTAAAACCACACTGTGTTTGTATCGCAACATTTCCTGGCTGTACAGCTGGGCCCCAGGATGCACATATAGCTTTGGGTGGTTAGAATGAACATGGTCTAGAGAAGTAATAGTGAATAAACATTATTTAACTGCTAGAACCTTA
>NW_020717942.1:18168-30061 GCF_900518725.1 Notechis scutatus | reverse complement strand
TCTATTCTATTCTATTCTATTCTATTCTATTCTATTCTATTCTATTCTATTCCATATTTTCTATTCTATTCTGTTCTGTTCGGTTCCGTTCTGTTCCATTCTATTATTTTCATATATTCTATTCTGTTCTATTCTATTCTGTTCTGTTCTGTTCCATTCTGTTCCATTCTATTATTTTCATATATTCTATTCTATTCTATTCTATTCTATTCTATTCTATTCTATTCTATTCTATTCTATTCTATTCTATTCTATTCTAATACACTCCGAGAAATTCCCGCCTCCCGTTTTCCCAGGCTCAAGAATGTGGCGGTGTGGAAGCGCCTGGTGCTAATATGGCTTCCAAAGCTGACACTCTGTGCCTGCTGCTCCTAGCGAGTTGCATGTTTGTGATCAGTTAATAGTTTTCTCGATGCCCCTCTGACCCCCTCCCCCCCTCCCCCCCTCAAAGGTCACTTTCTGTTCCCGTGGGGAAGCCAGGATTGTCAACTTCCGCCCTTTTATCATCCCTTCCTCTTCATTCTCCCAGGGAACGAGGGAGCTACTTCACCCTTCAACCGAGACAATAAAGAGAGAAGTGTCTAGAACTAAATTAGGGTTTCCTTCGCCAGGGCTGTCACACCCCGACCATAGTGTCTGTTTATCACACATCCTCTGAGGAGTAGGAAACTTTTAGGCAATCTGGCTGGGAATCTGGGTTGTTGATTGGATTTCCTTGGGGGAAGGAGGGGAAGAAGGAAATCGGTGGGGGCCAAAAGCTTTGGCACTAGGACACTCATGCCGCTTTCGGTGAACTGAAACGAGAAGCCTTTTGAGGTGTGACATGACAAGCAGTCTTGAAATATTTGAGTGTTGATCCGGGACGTGGCGCAAAAAATAACAAAGTCACCAAAGTAGATAAATTTCCTTTAATGCCTCCGATTTGGCCCCCAATGTCCAATTATCCTCGGCGGGAGATCAAACTCTTCCAAAAACAGTCTACGAAGGGAAGAAATGCAGTCCGGACCCAAAATACAGATTAAAGTAGAAATAAAAAAAAACCCCATCACAAACCACGTTGAAGTAATTAACGCCACAGACCAGGATAATAATTTGCAGACTTCCAAAAGATAATGAGGCACACACAGTTGGGGGAACGCCAAAACCCAGATAAGCCTCAACAAAGATAATGCACACTTTGCTTCCAGCAACTTTGCCATGCGCAGTTTCCCCTTTTAAATAGTCTTTCCAACTGCAGCCCACGAAGGGGGTCAGGGCCCTTTCCTCCCCCGTAAACCACCTTGCTCCCTTCTCCGTTCCTCCCTGCATGCCCTAGGATGAAGAGGGGGTGGGCCTGGGTCTTCCTCTGAATGCCCAGCCGGCCTGTGCCCTTCCCCAGTTTCCTCTACAGCCATCGGAGCCACACTCCCACTCCCTATCAGCTGCTCAATCTCCCCCTCCGAATCAGACTCCAACTGGGGCATGAGAGGGTCCACCTATTCTCCAAAGCATTCCAAAGGCAGGGCAACGAGCAACAGATGGAAGCTAACCAAGGAGAGAAGCAACCTGGAACTAAGGAAGAATTTCCTGACAGTGAGGACAATTAACCAGTGGAACAGCTTGCCACCAGAAGTTGTGGATGCTCCATCCCTGGAGGCTTTTAAGAAGAGAATAAACAGCCACTTGTCTGGAATGGTAGAGGGTCTTCTGCTTGGGCAAGGGGTTGGACTAGAAGAAGACCTCCAAGCTTCCAACTCTGTTATTCTGTCCCCTTCTGCACTAGAGAATGGACTAGAAATGTCCCCAACTAAGTCGATGGAGATTCTCAATCATTACGGGTCTTCCAACTTGACAGCGTTAAGACTTGTGGACATCAAATCCCAGAATTCCTCCTCTAGTCATGTTAGCTCAGGAATTCTGGGAGTCGAAGTCCACAAGTCTTAAACTTGCAAGGTTGAAGACCCTTGATCCAAGTCGTGGCTGTCCCAAAGGTGCTTTTCCCTTTTAAATAGTCTTTCCAACTGCAGCCCATGAAGGGGGTCAGGGCCCTTTCCTCCCCCGTAAACCACGTTGCTCCCTTCTCCGTTCCTCCCTGCATGCCCTAGGGGGAAGAGGGGGTGGGCCTGGGTCTTCCTCTGAATGCCCAACCGGCCTGTGCCCTTCCCCAGTTTCCTCTACAGCCATCGGAGCCACACTCCCACTCCCTGTCAGGGTGCAACAAAAAAGCAACAGGACTTTCCTGCTTTCTTTTTGTCCTTGAAAATGTTTTGCTTCTCACCAAAGAAGCTTCTCCAAAGCTTTCCCCATTTGTGGCGGAGAAGAGCACGCCTGCCAGAATAGCAGAGTTGGAAGGGACCTTGGAGGTCTTCTAGTCTAACCTCCCGCTCAGGCAGGAGGACCTCTACCATTTCAGATAAAGGGCTGTCCAATCTCTTCTTAAATTCCTCCAGTGATGAAGCACCCACCACTTCTGGTGTCAATTTCTGTTCCACTGATTAATTGACTAATTGTCCTCCCTGTCAAGAAATTTCTCCTTAATTCCAGGTTGCTTCTCTCCTTGATTAGTTTCCGTCCGTTGCTCCTTGTCCTGTCTTTTGGAACAGTGGTTGCCAACCGGTGGGCCGGGGACCACTGGTGGTCCATGAGAAAAGTTTGGTGGTCCTCAGAGAAATGTCACCCCCAAAACACCCCCCAAAGCCATTAATCCAGGCTGCTTCTGCTTTTTCTGCAGAGACCCTGGGAAAATTCCAAAAAAAGTCTGCAGGGAAATCCCCCACCCTGTTTTTGGTCATTCTTTATTTGGGATCTCAGGATATCCTCTCTCTCTCTCTCCCCCTCCCCCTCTCCCTCTCCCCCCCTCTCTCTCCCCCGGAGAGCAGAGCTGAAAAGCAGGTTAGGAATGTGGCTGCCTTGGGGGTGTGTGTGTGTGTGTGTGAGGGACCTCTGTATGTGTGTGTGTGTGTGAGAGAGAGAGAGAGAGGGAGGGAGAGGGAGAGAGAGAGAGAGAGGGAGGGAGGGAGAGAGGGAGGGAGAGAGAGAGGGAGAGAGAGAGAGAGAGGGAGGAAGAGGGAGAGGGAGAGAGAGGGAGGGAGAAGGAGAGAGAGAGGGAGGGAGAGGGAGAGAGAGGGAGGGAGAGAGAGAGAACATCATCACCAGCCCTCCGAAGTTAGATCAAATCTTTCTCTCCCCCTCCCCCTGAGAACGGAGCTGAAAAGCAGGTTAGGAATGTGGCTGCCTTGGAGGGGGGGAGGTGTGTGAGGGACCTCTGTGTGTGTTTGTGTATGTGTGTGTGTGTATGAGAGAGAGAGAGAGAGAGAGAAAACATCACCGCCAGTCCTCCGAGGTTAGATCAGATCTCTCTCTCCCACCAACGTCAGCAAGCCATCGTCACTCAAAATTCATATTATTGGTCCGCGGGATTTAAAAATATGAGTTTGGTTGTCCCTGAGGTCCAAAAAGTTGGCAACCCCTGTTTTGGAGAATAGGTTGACCCCCCCTCTTCTCTGTGGCTGCCCCCCCCCCCAATATTGGAATCTTACCTGCTTATCATATCACCCCCTAGTCCTTCTTTTCTATGTTGAGGATGGACCAGGTTTTATGGAGTGGATCGAGTCCTTTCAGTTTAGCCTATGCTAAATCAATCAATCAATCAATCAATCATCCTACTTCAGATTCAATTTCTGTTCTGAAGTTCCTTCCAACTTTTCTCCCATCTTCTCTTAGGGCTTCGAGTGGGACCTGAAAGGGGTTCCATTGGACCAGAATGCTGAGCTCCACGTGGTGGTCAAGGATCATGAAACGATGGGCAGGAACAGGTGGGGCTCCCAGGACTACGTGTCTCTCTGTGTGTCTGTTGGAATTCATTGTTGGCGTGTGTTTTTATGCAACACCTAGGGTAGTATTTAGCCAGTAGACGGCAGTGTTTACAGATTTGGATCTTGGAATATAGTATATACTCTATGCAAGGGGTGGGATGCAAATATTTTTACTACCGGTTCTGGGGGCATGGGTAGGTGGGCATGGCCATGGGACTGGGTGGGCATGGCTTCTTCTTTTTTTGCAGGAACCCCACCCCCCTGCACTCCATTTTTTTTTTGCCTCCTGGGCATCAGTGAAGCCTCCTAGGAGCCCATTTTTGCTCCCTGAGGCCCAGGAGGTAAAAAACAGAGTGTGGGGGGTGGGCACACAGCATCCCCCTGCATGCCCCCTTTTGCCTTTTGGGCCTCAGGGAAGTCTAGGCGAAGCAGTAAGACAGCGAGGGGGATCTCGACACAGCTGATTGTCAGAACAGCTGATCATCGGGAGGAAAAATAAATAAATACCGGTTCAGCCGAACTGGTAGCTGTCTTTTTTTAAACTACCGGTTTAGCTGCTAAATGGTAGCATTTTTTTACTATCGGTTCGCCTAAACCAGGCCGAAGCCGGTAGAATACCACCACTGTTCTATGCTCTTTTTTTCCCAAGTAGAGTTTCTTGTTTCCTGTTACAGTTAAGTAGTTGAGCAGTAAAGCACATGGTGACTGTGCTCTTTGTTTACTCTGTGTGGTGCTTATGTAAGCATAATGTCTAACAGTGTCACAAAAAAGTCAATATGGCGAACACCAAGGTGTGAACAAAGCCCTCCTTGCGGTTTTTCTGTGCTTTACAGAGTTTATTAGCTGGTTCTCCCTCTGACCTAAAGAGTGTTGGACTGTTTGCTTCTTACTTTGCAAATACCATCTCTTGAGCATGTGCAGAGCACTCCTCTCACTAGGAGCTTCCTGACCTGCTTAGGAGGAAGTATTTCAAGGCTATTGCAGCCGCTGCTCAGCCTTGCAAATATATATATATATATAGGACACACCATATACCAGAAGAAAACACACACCAACCGCTACCTCAACGCCCAATCCCACCACCACCCAGCACAGATAAACTCCGTGGCCAAAACACTAATCTCCAGAACCAAACGCCTGGCAGACAAGACACACATAAAGACTGAACTATGCACCCTGACTAAAGTACTGACAGCCAACGGCTTCCACAAAAGCAAAATCACCGGCTTGATCCACAAAAACACACTGAGACATAATGGAGACCTAGAAGATGAACAGACCTATGGAACAGCTGTCCTGCCCTACATAAGAGGTACTACAGACAAAATCAGCAAGATACTACACAGGCATCACATCAAGGCAGCCTTCAAAACAGACAGAAAAATAGCAGCCATTCTAAGAAACCCCAAAGATAAAATTGACCTGGAAAACCAAGGCATATACGAAGTCCCCTGTGCATCATGCCCTGCCACATACATTGGACAGACTAATAGAAGAATAAGCACCCGCCTAGATGAACACAAAAATGCAGTAAAAAAGCTGGAACGCACTTCCTCACTAGTCCAACACATGAAAGCCACAGGTCATAGCATCGACTCCAATGGCACCAAAACCCTAGCCACTATAGAAAACCCCAGCCACAGAATCATCAGAGAAGCCATAGAGATTGAAAAAAGACCAGAAAGCATGAACAGAAGAGATGATTCCACCAGACTGTCAATCATTTGCACTCACAAACAAAAAAATCTCCACACCACAAGCCAGGCAAACACCTGGGCACAAACAGATCCCCCCGATACCTCCAGCTCAAACACACCCCAACCAGGCACCCAGATGAAACCTAGCTTCCTAATAAATGATAGCTGTCTGTTTACTCGGAGCCCAGCCGCACTAAAAGCCTCCAATACAGGAACACAATGTTGCCAGCCAATCAAGACAAAAAAAGCTACAAAACAGACAGAAGATATTAGAAACACCAATCAAGCAGAACACAGCAAACTCCAAGACCAATAAACACAGACCAAGACTCCCAACCAATCAGGATGAAGAAAAAACCATTCTGGCACAGCAATAGGCTGCCCCAAATTTAAATCTGAAACCACTGTAAAAGCCTGACTCACAGATGAACACAATACAGAAGCCTGATGATGGCAGATGAGATTCTGCCGAAACGTTGCTACAACTTTAAAAGCACAACTATGATGACATGGGAAAATACCCGAACAAAGTTGAATATATATATATAATATATATGTGTGTGTGTGTGTGTGTGTGTGTGTGTGTGTGTGTGTGTTCGGGTCTTTTCCCATGTAAGTTTAAGAGTATCTTGGCGACGTTTCAGCGAGGTCCCACTCGCCATCCTCAGGCTGGTGCTTTCGGCTTCGTGACAGTGCAAGCAGTGTGTGATTGGAGCTGCCGTCTCTCTATAAATACTGGTGGTGGGGGCTCGTGTGCTGGGCTGGTTGGCTGCGCTGCTGCCTCTTGATTGGTTGATGGAGTTGATGTTGGTATAATGGGCTGTGTGATGGCCTTGTGAGTTTTGTTGTGGAGACATCCTGGATCTTGTGCTGTAATCTCCTGGGTCGTTTGTTTTGTAGTGATCTTTTTTCCATTAGCCTCTCATGTTTTAACGGCTTGGGTAATGGGTTGTGTGATGGGCTTGCGAGTTCTTTTGTTGTGGTATCCTGGGTCCTGTGTTGTAATTTCCTGGGTCGTTTGTGTTTTGATCTCTTTTCCATTAGCCTCCTGTGTTGTAACTGCTTGGGTAATGTGTTGTGTGATGACCTTGTGAGATTTATTGCTGTGGTATCCTTGGTCTTGTGCTATGATATCCTGGGTCATTTGCTGTGTAGCAACTTCTTGAGTTCTTGTGGTGTAATTTCCTGAGTTTTCTCATGTGGTATCCTGAGCGGGTGGCCGTGATGTAGCATTCTGGGTTTTAGTCTGGCTTCGAGTTTGGGGTCTGGGTCTGTGTTCTTGGCGTGTATCAGTTTGTTTGGTTTTGGGGTCAGGGTGTGTGACAGCTGGCGAAGCAGCCGTGGTCTGGTTTCTGGATGGTGGTTGTCCTTTGTTTATAGGATGGGCTTGGGCCTGGGTCTGATGAGGGGGATTGGCGGTGGTGTCCCATGTTGTTTCGGGTCTGGTGTTGGTTTTTGTGGCTGGGACTCATTTGCTGGTGAGGGCTAGCTTCCAGATGTCTGGTAGGCGGGAGGTATCGTCCCATCTATTCATGTTATGGGGGTGTTTCTCTCTCTCAATGGCTTCCCTGAATATTCTCTTGCTGGAGTGTTCAGTGTTGGATATTAATTTGGTTCCTTCAAAATTAATTTCATGTCCTGCGGCTTTAAGTTGCTGGAAGAGGGAGGAAGTATTTTCTTCTCTTCTGACTGAGTTTTTGTGTTCTGCGATGTGTGCATTTATTCTCCTGTTGGTTTGTCCAATGTATGTGGCTGGGCAATTGTTGCATGGTATTTCATAAACTCCTTGGTTTTCTAGCTGGCTCTTGTCTTTGGGGTTTCTTAGGATGTTGGCTATTTTTTGGTCAGTGCCTGTCCTGATATTGTGTTTGTGGAGAATTTTGCTGATTTTGTCTGTGGTGCCTTTGATGTAGGGGAGGAGTGCGATACCGTTGTCTTGTTCTGTGTCTTGGTTTTTTGGGGGTATCTCTTTTCGGATTAGGTTGGTGATTGTGTTTCTTTGGAATCCGTTGGAAATTAATACGAACTGCATTTCTCAACATCTGATTCCTGTACAATTAGCACAGCCCCCGCCAAGGCTGTGTGCTTTCTCCACTTCTCTTCTCCCTATATATCAAAGACTGCATCTCAAATGATCCATCTGTTAAAATACTGAAGTTTGCAGATGACACAACACGATTGGTCTCATTCGAGACAACGACGAATCCGCATTCAGACAGGAGGTTATACAACTTGCCTCGTGGTGTAACCAGAACAATCTGGAACTGAACACATTCAAAACCATAGAAAAGGTGGTAGATTTTAGGAGAAACCCTCCCATAATACCACCTCTTACAATACTAGACAACACAGTATCAACAATAGAGACCTTCAAGTTTGTAGGTTCTATCATATCAAAAGACCTAAAATGAACACCTAACATCAAAAACATCAAAAAAGCACAACAAAGAATGTTCTTTCTGCGCCAACTCAGGAAGCTCAAACTGCCCAAGGAGCTGCTGATCCAGTTCTACAGAGGAATGATTGAGTCTGTCATCTCACCTCTATAACTGTCTGGTTTGGTTCTGCAACCCAACAGGACAGACACAGACTTCAGAAAGTAATTAGGACTGCAGAAAAAACAATTACTACCAACCTGCCTTCCATCGAGGACCTGTATCCTGCACGAGTCAAAAAGAGGGCTGTGAAAATATCTACAGACCCCTCACATCCTGGACATAAACTGTTTCAACTCCTTCCCTCAAAACAACACTATAGAGCACTGCACACCAGAACAACTAGACACAAAGACAGTTTTTTCCCTAATGCCATCACTCTGCTAAACAACTAATTCCCTCAACACTGTCCAACTATTTACAAAGTCTGCACTACTATTATTATTAATCCTCTCATCACTCCTTATCACTCATTCCCTCCCACTTGTGACTGTATGGCTGTAACTTTGTCACTTTTATCCTTATGATTTGTATTGACTGTTTCCTAGTATGATTTGATTGCTTATTGTACCCTATGAATATTATTAAGTGTTGCACCTTATAAGTCTTGACTCTTGATGAACATATCTTTTCTTTTATGTACACTGAGACAAATTCCTGCACCAAGACAAATTCCTTGTGTGTCCAATCACACTTGGCCAATAAAGAATTCTATTCTAGTACCGCTTAATAAAGCTCTAGTAAGGCCACCCCTGGAATGCTGCAACCAATTTTGTTCACTCCCACTACAAAAAAGATGTTGAGACTTTGGAAAAAAAGAGCAAGTAAGACGATTAAAGGCCTGGAGACTAAAACATACGAAGAGCAGCTGCAGGATTTGGGGTTTGGCTAGTTTCATGAAAAGAAGAACTGGGGGTGTCGTGAGAGCAGTATTTCAGTATTTGAGGGGCTGCCCCAAATAAGAGGGGATCAATTTATTCTCCAAAGCACCAGAAGACAAGAAACAATGGATGGAAACTAATCAAGGAGAGAAGCAACCAAGAATTAAGGAGAAACTTCCTAACAGTGAGGACAATTAAGCAGTGGAACTCCTTGTCACCAGAAGTTGTGGGTGCTCCATCACTGGAGGTTTTTAAAAAGAGACTGGGCAGTCATTTGTCTGAAATGGTGTAGGGTTTCCTGTATGAGCAGGGGGCTGGACTAGAAGACCTCCAAGGTCCCTCCCAGCTCTATTCTAACACTCCCTTGCTTCCAAAGTGATGCCTGCGTCACCCCTGCCAAATTCAAAATCTTGCCGTAGTGAGAATCCACCGACAGCTGCCAAGAAAAGGAGCTTAAAAATAGCCGGATGGCTCACAGGAGAAGCAAATATTCCCAGCAAGAGAAGGATTTAGCTAAGCTCTGGGGAATTTGGAAGGAGGCTCCTGTCCAAGGCGTTTGTTTATTTGTTTGTTTATTCACTATTTATTTGTTTTTCACATTTTTGAACCGTCCACCTCCCTCGGAGAGGGACCAGGGGCGGGGTCCAATCAAATGTTAAAATATATTAAAAACAGTGTGCAAAAATGAAAAATTTGGAAGGAGGCAAGGTTGATGGGACACGGCTAAAATTACTTAAAAAGGTAAAAGGAAAGTTGCGAAAACTCACCTGGCTCAAAACACTGGACTTCTCTGGAAACGGGTCATGAATTTGCACCTGAATTTCAAGAGAGTCAGCTGTGGGGAGGGGACACAGCACCGTGTGTGTGTGTGTGTGTGTGTGTGTGTGTGTGTGTGTGTCTGTCTGTCTGTCTGTCTGTCTGTCTGTCTGCCTGTCCAGCTGCAGTTTGGATCAAATCTCTCCCTCTAGGAAAAGTGGGCAGGAATGGGAATGGATATATTTTTCTTGGTGCTAACTGAGCTGGGTGGTTTCCTTGCAGATGTTTCAAGACCAAACTAGGGAACATCATCAGTGCTAGAAGGAAATGGGATATGAAAAGAGGAGGAGGAGGAGGAGGAGGAGGAGGAGGAGGAGGAGGAGGAGGAGGAGGACTGTGGGGTCCTGGGTGCTCTCAGAGCTGGGTGGTTTCCTTGCAGATGTTTCATGACCGAAACTAGGTAACATCTTCAGTGCTAGAGAATGGTGTTTGTTCTCATTTTATACATGTATAAAATATGAATATCTATATCTTTATCTATGAGCCATGATGGCGCAGTGGTTAGAATGCAGTCCTGCAGGCTACTTCTGCTGCCTGCAATTTGGCAGTTCGATTCTCACCGGCTGAAGGTTGACTCAGCCTTCCATCTTTCCAAGGTCGGTCAAATGAGGACCCAGATTGCTGGGGGCAAGAAGCTACTCTGTGAACTGTTTGGAGAGGGCTGGAAAGCATCGGGAAGTGGTATTGCTATATGTCTATAAATAAAATGAGAGCAATACATATAAAGTACGTGTATGTATATATGTATGTATGTGTATGTGTATGTGTGTGTATATATATGTGTGTGTGTGTGTGTGTGTTTGTGTGTGAATATATGTATGTATTTATGTACATAAAACGAGAGCAAACTCCACTCACTTTTAGCATTGATGTTTCCTAGTGGGGTCGTAAAATGTGTGCAAGAAAGCAGCCAAGTTCAGGACCAAGGATGCCACAGTCCTCCTCCTCCTCCTCCTCCTCCTCCTCCTCCCCCCCCCCCCCCTCCTCCCCCCCCTCCTCCCCCTCCTCCTCCTCCTCCTCCTCCTCCTCCTCCTTCATAAATCCTCTTCCTTCTAGCACTGATAATGTTCCCTAGTTGGGTCATGAAACCTCTGCAAGAAAACCACCAAGATCATAGAGGATCAAGGACCCCACAATCCTCCTCCTCCTCCTCCTCCTCCTCCTCCTCACAAACCCCGCTTCCTTCTAGCACTGATGATGTTCCCCAGCTGGGCCATGAAACGTCTGCCAGAAAACAACAGAGCTCAGAGCTCACCAAGGACCTCTCAGTCCAATTCCTTCCCCCGTTCCTCCCCTCTTCCTCTCCACAACCTCCCCCACCCACCCTTCTAGCCTGATGATATTCCCTAGCTGGGTCATGCAATGTCTGCAAGAAAGCCTTCAGCCCCAAGGAGCCCTCATTTCAACCTCGAGCTACGTTTTTCCCCCACCACTTTGACTTTCCTTGGTCGCCTGCAGAAATTAAAACCTGATGCCAAAAGCCGGGTCAGACTGGATTGTCTCCCTGGGCCAGGCGAGAAACTGAAATGTCCCTTCAAAAAAAGGAAAGGATGCAGCCCCCATGGTGGATGGAGGGGGCGTATGTGTCCCTTCTCCTGGTCCCTGGCACTCAGCAGGGGCGAGTCTCTCTTCGGGGGCTCCTTGGGAGACGCTGGGGCGCTGGTCCCTCCAGCATGGCCAGCCCAAAGGCAACAGGAAGAGCCTTTTGAGGGGGAAAGCGGCCATCTCCACTGAACAATGCTGGGAAGCCAGAAGGGAAATGACCCCCAGGGAGGACCCAAGGATCCTGTCAATCTCCCGGCCAGAAGGGACTTTGGGCCACGGCCGGAACTGGAGCTGAGTGGACAAAGTGTCCTGTTAAGACTATTTCCCCCCCCCCCCTTTCCTTTGGAAAGCCAGTCTGAAGAATGGCTTGTTGGTCTCCGTCTTGGGAAAAACTTCACGTTTCCTGCCCAGGTTAGTTCCTCTTCAGGAGGGCCTATTTATAGGATTTGGTGGATAAGCTGAGATTTGGGGAAATTCCCCCCCCCCCTGTTCCTGGCTTATCCCCATATCAGAGTTTTAGGCTGAAAGCAGCGAGTAATGGTATAAATATATATACTGTATGTATGTGTGTGCGTGTGTGTGTATGTGTCTGTCTGTCTGTCTATCTATCTATCTATCTATCTATCTATCTATCTATCTATCTATCTATCTATCTATCTTCTATACACATACATACGTATACACGTACATATACATACACACACATCTGTCTATCTCTATTGAAT
>NW_020717941.1:0-16316 GCF_900518725.1 Notechis scutatus | reverse complement strand
GAGGAGGAAAAAGGAGGAGGAGGAAAAAGGAGGAGGAGGAGGAGGAGAAGGAGGAGGAGGAGGAGGAGGAGGAGGAGGAGGAGGAGGAGAAGGAGAAGGAGAAGGAGAAGGAGAAGGAGAAGGAGGAGAAGAAGAAGAAGAAGAAGAAGAAGAAGAAGAAGAAGAAGAAGAAGAAGAAGAAGAAGAAGAAGAAGAAGAAGAAGAAGAAGAAGAAGAAACAACAACAACAACAACAACAATAGCAACTGTGGGGTCCTTGGTACTCTCTGAGCTGGGTGGTTTCCTTGCAGATGTTTAATTACCCAACTAGATAACACCATCAGTGCTAGAAGTGAGGTTTGTAGAGGAGGAGGACTGTGGGAAAAAGAAGAAGGGGAAAAAGGAGGGGAAGATGAAGATGACAATGATGAAGGAGAAGGAGGAGGGGAAGAAGAGGAAGGAGGAGGAGGGGAAGAAAAAAGGAGAAGGAGGAGGAGAGAGCGGAAGAAGAATAGAGGAGACGCTTCATGACCCAACTAGGTACCATCATCAAAGGGAAAAGGAGGAGGAAGAGTTTTCTTACAGACGTTTCATGACCCGACTAGTTAATATTATCAGTGCTAGAAGGGGATGGGGCTTGTGTCAAAGAGGAGAAGGAGAAGAGGAGGAAGAGGAGGAGGAGAAAGGAGTAGGAAGGGAAGGAAGGAAGGAGAAGGAAAAGGACTGTGGGGTCCTCTGAACTTGGTTGTTCTCTTGCAGACATTTCATGACCCAAGTAGGGAACATGACAGAAGTAGAAGGGGAGGTTAAGTTCTGTGTATATATTGGTGGCTTGCCCTGCCAAGGTTGGTGGGAAGGTCCTTGGGGATCCCTTGACAAAGCTGTTGCTTATTGTTCAATTGTTCATTTGAATTGATAGTCCCTCGACTGGGGCCTTGTTTACACCTCGGTGTTAATCTCTGCTTATCGGGACCTTGTTTGCTGGTGAGGAGGTTCGACCCTGAGCTACAAATATCATTTTCTCTGGGTGCGAGATAAGGTTAGTAGAAAGTCTGTGGAAACTCTCCATCATCCAGGTCGTAGCTGTCCCAAAGGTGCCTTGAGGGAACTGGACTGTCTGCTTTTTTCTTTTAAAGACGTTTCGCTTCTCCACCAAGAAGCTTCTTCAGCTCTGACTGGGGAACGGAAGGATTTCTACTCCTTGCAGACAGCTGGTCGTTTGCATCCTTTTCAGAGAGTCGTTGAGGCCACTTGGAGGTTTGTCTCTGTCCTCAGTTGTCCCAGAGGTGCTTTTTCAAGAGGCAACTGGACTTTCTTTGTTTTGCCTTGAAGACGTTTCGCTTCTCATCCCAGAAGCTTCTTCAGCTCTGACTGGATGGTGGGGAAGGGAAGGATTGACACTCCTTGCAGACAGCTGGTCATTTGCATCCTTTTTAGAGAGACGTTGAGGCCACTTGGTGGTTTGTCTGTGTCCTCAGGGTCACACCTGAGTGGTGCAAAGGGGTTTGGAGCAAAAGGACTGTGCAGTTCCAAGAAGGCTGCACATCTCTTGGCACCAACTCAGATGACCCTTAGGCAGATAAACCTCCAAGGGGCCTCAATGACTTGCTAAAAGGATGCAAATGACCAGCTTTGTCCGCAAGGAAGATAAATCCTTCTACTCCCTACCAGCCCAGTCAAGAGTTGAAGAAGCTTCTTGGGTGAGAAGCGAAACGTCTTCAAAAGAAAAAGCTAGCAGAAAGGGAATTTCGCCAGAAAATGAAGAGGGAACTTCAGCCTACCAGGTGTGTAACTAAAGTGAACACATTAGGCCGAGTGTAATAAGGATGGAAGGTAGCAACGTGGAAAGGAAGTCTTTCAAAGACAGCAACAGAGGACTGGCAACTTGCTTAAAACAAACGAACAAGCAAACAGAGACAAAGGCAGATATCTTAAGGCACTGAAATGAACCATCATTTTCTTGCTGGATACTTACCTACATACCAGACGATCCAGCACGAAATATTGTAATAGGAACTTATCAGTTTTCCAGACCTAGGACAAGAGAAAGGCACAGGTTGGCATTCTTATTTCTGTTTTTTTCAGACTTTCACAATGCCATAAGATAGTCCTTGACTTATGACAACGGAGACCCGAATTTCTGTCGCTAAACAAGGCGGTTATTAAGGGAATTGTGTCAAATTGATGCCCTGTGTTTTTTTTAACCGCCATTACGAAGCACAAATAGCTACAGTTGTTCAATGAATTAGATGGTCATTCCTTCATGGATAGAGCCCTAATTTTGATTATGTGACCTTGGGGATGCTGGGATAGTCGTAAGTGTGAGGACTGGTGGTAAGTCACCTTTTTCCCCCTGGTGTCGTTGTAACTTCAAACAATAAACGGTTGTTAGCCAGAAAATACAGGTAGTCCTTGACTTACAACCATAATGGAGCCTGCCATTATCAGGGTCGTAAGTCGAGGACTATATTTTCAGACAGTGATAAAAACAAATCATGGTCGTTCAATGGAACCCACAGCCATTAAGTCATCATGTGACTGCATGTCATAACTTGGGACAGTCATACACACGGAGGATAAAATATATGAAGAACCGTTGCAGGAACTGAGAACATCTACTTTATTGAAGAGGAACGTGGGGGCTCAGGGGCTAAGACGCTGAGCTTGTCGATCAGAAAGGTCGGCAGTTCGGCGGTTCGAATCCCCAGCGCCACGTCATGGAGTGAGCTCCCGTTCCTTGTCTCAGCTTTCTGCCAACCTAGCAGTTCGAAAGCAGGTTAAAAAGGTGCAAGTAGAAAAATAGGGACCCCTTTGGTGGGAAGGGAACGGCGTTCCGTGCGCCTTTGGCGTTGAGTCCTGCTGGCCACATGACCACGGAGACGTCTCCGGACAGCGCTGGCTCTTCTTCGGCTTTGTAACGGAGGTGAGCAGCGCCCCCTGGAGCTGGAAACGACGAGCACGTATTTGCGAGGGCAACTTTTACCTTAATGAAAAGCAGGACTGGGAGTGACATGATAGCAGCGTTCCAGTATCTCAGGGGCAGCCCTAAAGAAGAGGGAGTCAAACTATTCTCCAAAGCACCTGAGGGCAGGACAAGAAACAATGGATGGAAACTGATCAAGGAGAGAAGCAACTTAGAACTAGGAGAAATTTCCTAACCATGAGAACAATTAACCCGTGGAACAACTTGCCACTAGAAGTTGTGGATGCTCCCAACATTTTTTAGGAAGAGCAACCATTTGCCTGGAACGGTCTAGGGTAGTGTTGGCGAACCTTTTCGACATCGAGTGCTGAAATGGGAGCATGGGAGCGCATGTGTACACCAGAAACTGAAAGAGCAGCATGCGTACTCTTGGAAGCTGAGCTTCCGGTTTCTGGCGCTGCCGCGTGCATGAAGTAGCAACCGGCCGACGCGCATGTGCTCCCCAGAAACTGTAAGAGCAACAGGAGACGGCTGATGTGCTCGGAGAGAAGGCTCTGCATGCCACTTCCAGCATGTGTGGCAGTCATGCCCTTGTTGGAATCTGACTCTGAGGGGGAGATTGAGCAGCTGACAGGGAGTGGGAGTGTGGCTCCTGTGGGAGTGGAGGAAACTGGGGAAGGGCACACAGCCCGGCTGGGCATTGAGAGGAAGGCCTTCATCCTAGGGCAGGCAGGGAAAAATGGAGAAGGGAGCAAGGTGGCTTACGGGAGAGAAAAAGGCCCTGATCCCTTTCATTAGTTGCAGCTGGGAGAACAGGATATAAGTGGGGCGTTTGCACACAGCTCCTTGCTGGAAGCAAAGCGTGCCTTATCTTTGTCAGGCTTACCTGGCTTTTAGCGTCCTCCCAACTGTGGGTGCTACGTTATCTTTGGAAGTCTGCAATTTATCATCCTGGTCTGTCGTGTTAAGTGGTTTGTGTTGGGTTTTTTAAATTTCTAATTATCTTTACTTTGGGTTTAGACTGCATTTCTGCCCTTCATAGACTGTTTTCTGAAGAGTTTGATATCCAGCCAAGGATAATTGGACATTGGGGGCCAAGCTGGAGGCAATAAAGGGAATTTATTCTACGTTGGTGACTTTTGTTATTTTTGTGTCACACCCTGGGCCGTCACAGTGGCGTAGGTTCACCATCACGGGTCTAGGGTCTCCTGCTTCAGCAGGGGGCTGGACTAGAAGGCCCCCGGGGTCCCTTCCAACTCTATTATTCTGTTATTCAGTCAAGCAAGCTCTCCAGCTTACATTTCCGTGTAGATCATGCCAGCGAGTGACAGGTTGAGAATCCCCCAGACCAAAAGGACTTTTCTGGCTTCCGTTTCCTTCCTCATCTTGATGGTCCTGTCAATCAGGCACTCGGGTGGATTTCGTTCCCCCTGCATTGTCTAGAAAGAAGAGGAAGAGAACATAAAATTGTTATTCCTTCCATTCGTATGCCGTCCCTTTGAGTACAGGTAGTCCTCGACTTACAATACATTTATGATTATGATTATTTGATAATAATAATTATTTGAAGCTACAACAGGATGGGAAAGTAGGGACTTAGGACCGTTTTTCACTCTTACGACCGTTACAGCCTCTCCATGATCTATTCTGACCTCGGCTTCCCCAAAAGGCACGAAGCAGACTCTTTGTCCCAGCAAAACCCCTTTTATGAAACGAAGGTGAATTTCTTGCATTCGCATTCAGCCCTTTAAAGGCCTGGCAAACTGTCTTTCAAGGGTCTGATTAGGAGCACAGACCTCATCTCGCCTGGAGAGCTGCCAAGTAACTATTTCCAAACGCAGTGCTGACAAGGAAGGACTCAGCACAGAGACCTTGAGATGCACAGACAGATCTTCCCACGGCTGCAACCAACAAATGGTTTCCTGCAAAAGACCCCTCCCCTTTTGCTCCTCTTTTAATCCCTATGGGAGGGGCCATTCACCATCCACCTGTGGCCTTACTCCCTTGTTCCTTAGCTGTTCCCTTCTCCTGGCAGCTCTGTGCATGCGCACACTGGGAACAGGCTCCAGCTATTCTTCTGCCTCACTGATCTCCGACTCCGAAGGCAGCTGATAACTGTCGGATGGCCCTGGCCCCATCTCTGCCTCGTGTTCCTTAGTTGTTCCCTTCTTCTGGCAGCTCTGCACATGTGCGCACTTGGAACAGGCTCCAGCTGTTCTTCTGCCCCACTGAACTCCGAAGGCAGCTGATAACTGTCGGATGGCCCCAGCCCCATCTCTACCTCCGACGCAGAACCTTCGTCAGAGCCTTCCTCAGCCTCCAGGACTGGCCCAGGTTCCCCCCCAACTTCCTCACTCTCCGAGTCTGCTGCCAGCTCCACTAGCCACTGGTGGGGCACAACACGATCATCGGATCAGAATTCAGATGCTTGGCAACGGACTCATAATTATGACGGTCAGTGTCCCTGGGGTTTATAGGGATCCCCTTTTGCGACCGCCTGATCAGCCAAGCGTTGGGGGACAAAAGAGAAAGAGAAGTTAGAAGAGTGACATGTTCTGTATTTACTGTAGGGAATCCTCTTAGTGACAGTTCGAAGTTACAAGAGTATTGAAAAAAGTGACTTACGACCATTTTTCACACTTACGACCATTGCCGCATCCCTACAATCACGTGATTTACATTCGGATGCTTGGCAATGGACTCATATTTACAACGGTTGTAGCATCCCCCCTCCGGGTCCCATGATTCCCCTTTCGCTCCCTTCTGACAAACAAAGTCAAGGGCGAAGCCAGATTCACGTAACATTCACTTAAGAACTCTGACAAGAAAGTTCATAAAACGGGACACAATTCACTTAACAACTGCCTCGCTTGGCAACCCAAATTTTCAGGCTCAGTTGTGGGTCGTAAGTAGGTGAGTTACCTGTACTTCCTTTTTGTAGAAACCCTGTTTTGCATCAGATTCACTTAACAACTGGGCTACAATCGCAGCGATTCACTTCACCGCCATGTGCGAATAGGTAGCAATATAAATTTTCTAAATAACAATAAATCTATCTATATAAAAGCAAAATTCCACTCATGCATCATCACAAAATCTCCAGGACTGTACGCAAAGCCTACAAACTTGAAATTTGGCACGTAGGTTCCTCTTGGCTTCTAGGGGCTCACTAAGAAAGGATTTTTTGAAATGGCAATCGGAGCATTTAGAGTATTTCCATTATTATTATTATTATTATTATTATTATTATTATTATTATTATTATTATTATTAACACGCTCTGATGCTAAGTTCTACTCCCCTGTCCCCACCTGAAATCTCTTCCCAAATGCAAAACACAGAGGAGTCTCAGTTTCAGAGCAGCAACCAGCTTTAGTGCAGAACAGTTGAGCCAAGCCGTGCACAGCCTCCTTGCTGTCTCCTCCTTGCTCACAGCAAATACTGTTTCAATTCCTGAACAGCCCTCAACTCTCACACACACATTGACAGGATGCTAGCCAGATGAATACTGATGGATGCTGGTAGGCAGAATTTTGCCCCCTGCCCCTTATTTTCCTCCCAACACTTAAGCCCTATCGAGCTAGTAAATAAATCAATCACCAACGTGGCGAGAATAGTTGCAAAAGTGGAGCAACCTCACTTTAACAAACTTCATACTTAACAACATAAATCGGGCTCCACTGTGGTGGTAAGTTGAGGACTAGCTGGGTTTGAGAGCGTTTCGCCTAAGTTGGGATCAACAGCGCCATCGTGAGGCTGCCCAGGGAAAAATCAATGAAATGAATGAATGAATGAATGTTATCTGAGTCAACGGGGAGGAGTTCCCTGTCCCCCCCCCCCGTCCGCACGCTCAGCCCCACAAAACCTAACCACCATTGTGCCTACCCCACGTTCACACGTTGCGCGCACGAAGACGCCAGATCGGATCCAAGCATGCCATCTCCCGCTGCAAAGACAAAACGCGGCGGCGCGTTTAGATGACGCAGGGCAGAATCGGGAGGACGCCTTTTAAGCGCGGCGTTGGGAAACGACGCCGTGGCGCGAGGGATCCTGGGAGTCGTGGTCCAACTCCTCTCGCGGGCGCCATATTGGGAGGCGGGGCTTCACGTGGATTAGCTTTTTTTAACCTCGTGGTGCCGGTCGGAGGGGGCTGCGGGGCTAGGAGATCCCCATTCCACACACACACATACGTCAAAACGGGGCGGAAAGAGCATGCGCGCTCCCGATAACGGAGGAGAAAAATACAATCAAGCGGCCCCCCCCCCCCCCAAATTATCCCGCACCCTTCCTCTCGCTTACCAGCACGGATTCGCCTTCTTTGCCCGAACTGCGCCTGCGCAGCGAGATTTTCCTTCCTTTCCCCCCCACCCCACTTTTACGGGCAAGCGAGGAACGAGGACGCCGCGGCGAAGGCGGGCTTTGTTGTCGAGGCGACGGGCGCTTAAAGGGGAGATTTGTGGCCGTCCTCGTGATCACCGCCGATTGGTCGAGCCTCTCTGACGTTTTGGCGGCAGAATTTGAAAGGGTCAAATGCCTGCTGGGTTTGAGGCGATTTTTCTGATTTCCTCAAAATGTTTTATGAGGCGCTGAGTTTGGGATTTTAGCTGGATTCATGGAGAGGGAGGGTTCCAAGAGGAATCCACCCTTGTGATAGATCTTCAAGGAGTAGAATGCAAGCACAAAAGAAATAAACCATGGCTTGTCTAACCATGATAGCATTCATACAATATCTGTCAAGCCATCAATCCAGTTGAGGTTTACAATCACCAACTGGGTTTACTCAGACATGCCTTGTCTAACCATGATAATATTCACACAGTTCTAAAGTTCTGTCAATCCAATTGTGATTTACAACAAGCTGTGTTCACAAAGGACCTTAACCCTGGCTTCTTTAACAATATCATTCAGGCTATATTGACAGCCATTGATCCAATCATGCTTATAATCACAAGCTGAATTCATACTACAGGGTCTAGACCATAGCTTGTCTAACTATGATAGCATTCACAATGTCTGAAGCCATCCAATCATAGTTCAACCACAAGCTGGTTCACTCAGGACCTAAACCATGCCTTGTCTAACCATAATAGTGTTCACACAATGTCTGAAGCCATCAATCCAATGATGGTTTAACCACAAGCTGGTTCACTCAGGACCTAAACCATGCCTTGTCTAACCATAATAGTGTTCACACAATGTCTGAAGCCATCAATCCAATGATGGTCTAACCACAAGCTGGTTCACTCAGGACCTAAACTATGCAGGTCTAACCATAATAGTATTCACACACCATCTGAAGCCATCACCCCAATCATGGTTTGTCTACAAGCCAAGTTCACTCAATTCCTAAACCGTATGGCTCATATAACCACGATAGCATTCCCACAATGTCCAAATATAGCAATCCATCCGATTCATGTTTTCACATTGTGGTGGCTGGATTGTCCTAACAGGCTAAGCCCTAATTCACCCAGCAATGTTATTTATTATGACTGTGTCATCTGAATGTGACCACACCAACCCAGAAAATCTTGTGCAGCATTTTATGAGCTTGCACAAGTCCTAATGGCATGTTGCATGCCATGATACCATGATATGTCACTCCCCACTCCACAGACATGCATGCATTGCCTTGTCTTCCATCATTTGTCCTTGATTATGAGAACATGTCCCTTCATGTTTTTTCCAAACCCAGGGAATTATTTGCTCCTTCAGGTGACATGGATGGATATACCTCCATATGCCAATCAATCAATCAGAATAGAGCTGAAAGGGCCCTTGGAGGTCTTCTAGTCCAACTCCTTGCTCACGCAGGAGACCCGATCCCATTTCAGATAGGTGGCCATCCAGTCTCTTCTTAAAAATGGAACACCCACAACTTCTGAAGTTTAATTGTTCTCTCTTCCGGTTAATTGTTCTTCCTGTTAGGAAGTTTCTCCTTAATTCCAGGTTGCTTCTCTCCTTGATTAGTTTCCACCCATGGTTTCCTTTTGACAATGATGTTATCCATTCAGTTGTATCCAACTCTTGATGATCCTATAGACCAGGTATTTCCATGTATTTTGATCTTGCAATGCTTCTTTGAGTTGTTTTCTGCTCTGGCTGGTGTCAGCTTTGATGGTGCCGACCTCCTTTGACCACTAATTCTTCCAGGCAAAATTGCTTTCTCCAGTGAATTCCTCTGCATGATGTGGCCAAAATAAGTTGAGACGCAATTTCGTGATTTTGCCTTCCAATAATACGTCTGGTGTTATGCATTCCAGAGCTTGCTTGTTAATCGCCTTTGCTGTCCAAGTGTGGAAGTGTGGGAGTCTTCAATAGCACCAACAGCTCAAATGATTTTCTTCCTGTCTTCCTTTCTTAAGGTCCAACTTTCACAACCATAGGTAGCTACCGAGAACATCATGTGGGCTAACGTGTGTTTTGGTTGCCAGGCTGAAGTCCTTTGTCTTCCAGCAATCATGCAACAATCCATATGCAACAATTTGTTTGTAAAGTGCATTCTTCACTTCCAAAATTGCTACAAGGTGTGATGGCCACTAAGACGGCCATTTTAAGAGGAGATTGAATACATTCATTGGTGACAGGCCCCACAGTATTAGCGTACTTTTAGATTGGGGCCAGCCAAACTTCAACTATAGGAGAACAACCGTAAGGAGAGAGATGGATCTCCATCTTCTTGTCAACATCTGCAGGTATCAAGTAAGGAGAAACCAAACCTGAACTAGGATAGGTGTTGGCCTGATCCAACAAACCTGTTCCTAGGTTTTCTGAACATCTTTCCCACAAGACAATGTTGTGGGCCATCATCTTGGGCAGCTTGTAACTAGAGATGGGATAAATTCATGAAGGAACGGTCAATTGGGCCTTGAAGACTCCATACTACGTCTAGGTTGGGGGCATCATTTCTCCAAATAGCAGCTGTAGAAGACCAACAGTGGAAGAGAGAGATGGGTCTCCATCTCCTGGTTGAGAACATCTCAAAACCCCCTGCGAAAAAGCAGATTTACAGATTAACAGAGTTGGAAGGGACCTTGTAGGTCATCTAGTCCAACCCCCCGTCTGCACCACAACTTCCGGAGGCAACTTCTGTTCCATTGGTTGATTGCTCTCATTGTCAGAAAATTCTTCCTTATTTCTAAGTTGAATCTCTCCTTGATCAATTTCCATCCATTATTCCTTCTCTGGTCTTCAGGTCCTTTGGAAAACAGGTTGACCCCTTCCTCCTCTCTGTGGCAGCCCCTCAAATATTGGAACACTGCTATTCTGTCTCCCCTGGTCCTTCTCTTCACTAGACTAGCCAGGCCCAGTTCCTGCAACCATTCTTCATAGGTTTTAGCCTCCAGCCCCCTAATCCTCTTGGTTGCTCTTCACTCTTTCTAGAGTCTCAACCTCTTTTTTATAGTGTGGTGACCAAAACTGGATGCAGTACTCTAGGTGTGGTCTTACTAAGGCTTTGTAGAGTGGTATTAGTACCTCACTTGATCTTGATTGTATCCTTCTGTTAATGCAACTTAGGGTTGCATTGGCTTTTTTGGCTGCTGCCGCACACGGCTGGCTCCTTAGTTGGGCAACTTAGCTGGACAACTTTAGCTGGTTGCCCACGAAGACTCCAAGATCCCTCTCACAGTTACTGCTACCCAGCTGGATCTTGACCTGTTCCAGCAATGGTAATCTTCTGATACCCAACAAGTTCATTACAGCATCGCAAAACACAACAAGTCCATTACAAACTCCAAAAGTTAGACAGGCTATTCAAAGAAAGCTTGGTGGTCTCCACAGTTACAAGAATGCTCCAGAACCAAGGTTCTAGGTCTTGCAGATCACAGCCTGGGAAACTGGGCGTGTCAACACAATCCGTTGCTTGGCCACTGGACCGCTTGCTGCCTTGGTTCCCATTTTCTCGGGAGCCTTTATTTGACATTTTCTGCAAAGCAAGGTTTTTCTCTGATGGCTTTTCCTTTTCTTTATTCCTGGTGGCATTATTCCGACAAAGGGCATATGGTCTCCGACCCCCGCCAGGAAATCCCTTGTGAGGAGGAAGAGGAGGAAGATGAAGAAATTTGTTGGTTCCTGGGAGAGATGCTGCTTTTTTACTGTTTGGCTGTCCTCGTTCTAAAACTCGGTTCCCTCGGGGCAAAGAGGGTAAGAGTTGGTGATTCGTTGTATTGTGTTATTTGAGGAGAGGACCTCAAGCGATTAAAAAAACAACCTTCCTTGAAACAGCGCGGCTGTGTTATGCCCATAACAGACAACCAAAACATCCAAAAAGATTCATGGAACCAGTCCTCAAAAGCTAAAATCTGCTGGTATGGTTGCAGGAACCTACAGATAGACTGCTCCTGCACGTGAAGCCTGATGCGATGACGCAATGGGGCACGACACAAAGGCAACACAGTCAGATAATCAGTAGAGTCCTTTTATTAGCTCCAAGTTTTTCCCCAATGTCCTGGTTACCTTCTGGCTGCAATAAAACTCTCCCAAGAACAGCCTTTGGCTGCAGGGAATCGAGTCCAAAACGTGGTCAACAAAAGCTGTAACTATAAGTCCAATCAAGGCAAGATGAGGTAATTAGTCAGGAGCAAGAATTCCAGACATAAAGGCGTGGCAAAACTCACATGGTTGGGAAGACACCAGGAACACAGATAACTAAAGTCAACACAAGATAAACTCATGGTTGCTCCCAGCGGCCGCCGCATTCAGCATGCATTTCTTTTAAACTCTCATTCCCAGCTGTGGCTAATGAAGGGGATCAGGGCCTTTTCTTCCCCCATAAGCCACGCAATCCACGTTACTCCCTTCTCCATTCCTCCCTGCGTGCCCTAGGATGAAGAGGGGGTGGGCCTGGGTCTTCCTCCAAATTCCCTCTCCCTTGTTCTACCTCTTCCTTGCTCTGCCCAGTCGGACTTTGCCATTCCCCAGTTTCCTCCACAGCCAACGGAGCCACACTCCCACTCCCTGTCAGCTGTTCGTCTTCCTCCTCAGATTCAGACTCCGACAGGGGCATGACACCTCCTCGTGATAAGCTGAAAACAACACAGGTAGTCCTGGACTTAACAGCTGCAGCGATTCACTTAACAAGGGTGGCAAGAAAGGTTGTAAAACGGGAAAACTCACTTAACAACAGCCTTGCTTAGCAATCAACATTTTGGAGTCAATTGTAAGCCAGGGACTACCATATTTCCCTGAAAATAAGACCCTGTCTTATATTTTTTTTGCCACCCAAAAAGGGAGTAGGTCTTATTTTGGGGGGACGTCCTCCACTGACTCACCTCACATGTCGTGCTTTTCCCCCAGCCTCCATTTCGCTGTAGGGACAGATAACAGATAACAAATAATCAGAGTTGGAAGGGACCTTGTAGGTCATCTAGTCCAACCCCCCACCCAAGTGGGAGACCCTACACCATTTCTGACAAATGGCAGTCCAATCTCTTCTTGAAAGTCTCAAGTGATGAAGCTCCCACAACTTCCGAAGGCAACTTCTGTTCCGTGGGTTGATTGTTCTCACTGTCAGAAAGTTTCTCCTTATTTCCAGGTTGAATCTCTCCTTGTTCAGTTTCCAGCCATGATTCCTTGTCTGGCCTTCGGGGTGCTTTACAAAATAGCTTGACCCCCTTCCTCCTCTCTGGGGCAGCCCCTCAAATATTGGAAGACCTCTATCATGTCTCCCCTGGTCCTTCTCTTCCCTAGACCAGCCAGGCCCAGTTCCTACAACTGTTCTTCATATGTTTTAGTCTCCAGTCCCCTCATCATCCTGGTGGCTCTTCTCCGTACTTTTTCTAGAGTCTCAACCTCTTTTTTATAGTGTGGGGACCAAAACTGAATGCAGGACTCTAGGTGTGGTCTTACTAAGGCTTTATAGAGTGGTATTAGGACCTCCCTTGATCTGGATTGTATCCCTCTGTTAATGCAATTTAGGATGGTCTTACTAAGGCTTTATAGAGTGGTATTAGGACCTTCAGGAACCACTTCTTCTGCAGCCGGAAAAGCTTTCCCAAAGGACTCTGCATCCCATAACTGAGCTCTGGATTGATCCAGAGTTTTGTTATTAACTACAAAGGCGTTCAGGAAAGCCTTGCCAGCTGCAGAAGAAATGAGCCAGCAAGGCAGGTGTCGGGGTGTGCGAGGCCTGGCTACAACTGTCCCAAGGGAAGTAGTAGGGGCAGCTCCACCCCTCCACCCTCACCCTACCTTAATTTTTACCTGTGCACTCTGGAGTGGGCAGGATCTTAATTAGGGCTTATTTTGGGTGCACCTGTAAAAATCAAGCCGGGACTTACTTTTAGGGGAGGTCATATTTTGAGGGAAACAGGCTTCCTGTAGACAAATTTTGACGTCTCCCAAAGGGAACTACTATGGCTTCCAATTTCACATTGGGACCCGGTTCAAATCCATAAGCCGTGTTCACACAACACGCTAAGGTCATAGTTAATGGAACAATGGCTTGGAATGTTGCGTGAACGCAGCCTATGGTTCTTCAACACCCCCTTATCCTATGTCCACATGACCCTGATCCTTAAACTCTGAATGAATCAACCATCAACAATGTGATCTGTTTTTCGCCTATGCAGTTTTCCCGTTCCTTTCAAAATCGATAACTCAAAGTTTCCATGTTTCCCGCCGCAGTTTTTCCTGAAACAACCTTGTGGAACTCTGTCTTGCAACTGGAAGGTCCATTCGAAAGGTAAATAACTACGTTTCTCCGAGCATCACACCAAGGTTGTCCCAACCTTGTCAACTTTTAAGACCTGTGGACTTCAATTCCCAGAATTCCCCAGCCTGCCTGCCAGGCAGGCTGGGGAATTCTGGGGATTGAAGTCCACGAGCTAAGTTAAAACTTTAACAAGGTTTCTACCAACTTCTACCAACTTTCAACTTCTACCCAAAAAAAACAATGCTATAGGGCACTGCACACCAGAACAACTAGACACAAGGACGGTTTTTTCCCCACACGCCATCCCTCTGCTAAACAAATAATTCCCTCAACACTGTCAAATTATTTAGTAAATATTCTTCTTCTCATCTTTCCTATTACCTAACTCCTTTTCTACTTATGAACTACAACTTTGTTGCTTGTATCTTTACGATTGATATTCTTTTATTTAGTTTCCTAGTACGGTTTAATGTTGATTCTTATCACTAAGTGTTGTATCTTCTGGTTTATGACGAATGTATTTTTAGGGTGATGATGATCATGATTTATCACATATTATAGCTTTTATGTACAATGAGACCTTATGCATTGAAGACAAATTCCTTGTGTGTCCAATCACACTCTGTTGAATTCTACTGTATAGTACAGTGGTCTCCAACGAGTGGGCCAGGGACCACTGGTGGTCCACGAGAAAATTTGGATGGTCCGCAGAGAAATGTCCCCCCCAAAGCAATTAATCCAGGCTGCGTGGGAACACAAGGCTTGCGTCGCTTGCATTGTGAACACCACGAGGTAGTGAGGGGAGGAGGGAAAAGGCGGAGGGGGGAACTTGCCTCATGCGCCTGGCCTGGCCACTGGGCTGCTTCTTTCTGCTTCTTTCTTCTTCTGCTTTTGGCTGCACACAAGGAAAGCAGCCAAAGTCTTTCTTTCTCTCCCCCAAACTCCACCAGAAACGAGTCTTTGGGACCCTGCAAGGCCTCCTGCTCCAAGAGGCTGCAAAGACTCATTTCTGGTGGAGTTTGGGGGAGAGAAAGAAAGACTTCTGCTGCTTTCCTTGCATGAAGCCAAAAGTCGGTCTCTCTTTCTCTTTTTCTTTCTCTTTCTCTTTACCTCTCTCTCTCTCTCTCTCTCTCCCCCCGCCCCGAGAACAGAGCTGGAGACGGTATCCTGTGATCCCAAATAAAGAACGATCGATCGGTAGGAAAACGGGGTGGAGAATTTTGCTGCAGACATTTCTGGGGATTTTCCTGGTGTGAGAAAAATCACACAACACAACTGGAGAAAGTAAACAAGAGATTTATTATTAAGCTTTTGCAAAAGGGAATTCCACTCAGAGCAGAAGGCATCTTTCCCAGGAAGGCTGGGGAATATATATACAGGTTCAGATATTCCCCTTTCCTGGGTTCACAATCTATCCAACTACGTAAGTCCTTATGCCAAACCCATTCGTATCACCTGTTTCCCTTTCTTTGGAAACCACCCTTGTTCTCATGGCATCTTCCTGTAATGTTCTTCTGAACACAATGGATCATTATTCAGTTCCGTTCAGGTCTGAATGATCCTAACATCAGCCAAGGAACATGACATTTTACTTCAGAACACAACAACATAACAAGTTACAAAACACTATTTGTTTGTTAGATACAGTTTTATATAACCAGTAATCATTCTAGAAGGTCACATCTTGAACAAAAATGGAGTCCCTTTGATTCTATGCTTTTGTAGGTGTAACAGGCAAATATATACATATATATATATATGGTAGTCAGCTTTGTTCAGGTATTTTCCCATGTCATTATAGTTGTGCTTTTAAAATTGTAGCAACGTTTCGGCAGAATCTCATCTGCCATCATCAGGCTTCTGTATTGTGTTCGTCTGTGAGTCAGACTTTCACAGCTGTTTCTGTTTTAAATTTGGGGCTAGTCTACTGCTGTGCCAGAATGTTTTTTTCTTCACCCTGATTGGTTGGGAGTCTTGGTCTGTGTTTATTGGTCTTGGAGTTTGCTGTGTTCTGCTTGATGGGTTTCTCTGATATCTTCTGTCTGTTTTTTGGCTCTTTTTGTATCTTGATTGGCTGGCAGCATTGTGTTACTTTATTGGAGGCCTTTAGTGCAGCTTGGCTTCGGGTAAATGGACGGCTATCATTAGTTAGGAAGCTGGGTTTCATCTGGGTGCCTGGTTGGGGTGTGTTTGAGCTGGAGGTATCAGGGGGGATCTGTTTGTGCCCAGGTGTTTGCCTGGCTTGTGGTGTGGAGATTTTTTTGTTTGTGAGTGCAGGCTTCCAAATGATTGACAGTCTGGTGGAATCATCTCTTCTATTCATGCTTTCAGGTCTTTTTTCACACCCCAACCAGGCACCCAATACAGAAACACAATGTTGCCAGCCAATCAAGACAAAAAAAATGCTACAAAACAGACAGAAGATATTAGAAACCCCAATCAAGCAGAACACAGCAAACTCCAAGACCAATAAACACAGACCAAGACTCCCAACCAATCAGGATGAAGAAAAAAACCATTCTGGCACAGCAGTAGGCTAGCCCCAAATTTAAAACTGAAACGGCTGTGAAAGTCTGACTCACAGACGAACTCAATACAGAAGCCTGATGATGGCAGATGAGATTCTGCCGAAACGTTGCTACAACTTTAAAAGCACAACTACAATGACGTGGGAAAATACCCGAACAAAGCTGAATGCCATATACATACATACATACATACATACATACATACATACATACATACATACATATAATTTCC
>NW_020717939.1:379-30139 GCF_900518725.1 Notechis scutatus | reverse complement strand
TCAAAGATTATGCTTAGAGGTTTGGCTATGGCAGTGGATAGCTTTTTAAAGAAGGAGGCACATATTCCAAACAACCCAATAGATAGAGATGGTTTTAGATTGCATAGTGCTTTTTCAATATTGTCTTCTGTAAAATCGATATGTATTAGATCATTGTAGTTATCTGTGGTTCGGCTAGGAAATACTGGGCATGATCCATTGCTGTTTACAAATACTGAGACGAAGAATGTGTTAAAGATGTTGACTTTAATGGTGTCGTCTTTGCAGCCTTTACCATCAGGTCCTATCAGGGGTGGGATGGACCTTGAGTCTTTTAGTTTGTTGTTTACAAAATTGTAAAAAGCGCGGGTGGAATTGGTGCATAGAAGGTTTTCCTCTTGTTTAATGTGATAATTGGTGCATTCAGTCTTTATCTGGTGGCATAAATTTGTACATCCACCTGATCCACTGGAGCGGGGGGGGGCAAGGCATTTATGGGTGCCCCTATTAGGAAGGTCCATCTAATGAGATGAAGAAGAAAGGCCTTCTCCGTGGTGGCTTCTTCCCTTTGGACCATCATTCCTGCAAAAATAAGGTTGGCTTTGGCTTCCACCTTGACATGCTTTCAATTGCTTGGTTATTTGCTTATTTTCTTGCTTTGTCTCCTCTTTTTTTGATGTAGTTCTTCTGTCTTTCATTATCCTGGTGTTTCCATCCCTTCAGATCTATTTCAGGTTATTGAATTCACATAATCCAAATACGTACAACAACATAACCATTTTTGTTGTTCTATTTCTTGTTCCTATTCTGTGTATATAATAATGTTGGCCACCTTGAAAGGGTTTAGCATGCTAGGTGCTCATGTAGAAATATTTTGAATCAAGGCTACAAAGCCCCTGGAAACTCCAAAACCAGAGCAATCATTTGCATACTGTCATACTTAAACTGGATGTAAGCAAGCATTTTGCCTTCTCATAGGCTCAAAAAGAGAGACCGGTGAAAGGAAACGACATGAACGACATGAACGACATGAGCGACATGAACGACATGAACGACATGAAGGAGGTATGTAAGCATTTGCAGCTCACCTTCTATCCCATGAAGAATACTAAATACTTGTTTAGTTGTGATGGGGGCACATTGGCACAGTGTTTAAAGACACTGAGCTTGTCAGTTGGAAAGCTGACAGCTTGGATTTGAGACCCGAGTACCGCGTGATGGGATAAGCTCCTGTTACTTTCCCCAGCTCCTGCCTACTTAGCAGATTGAAAGCAGGCCAGTTGATAGATACCACTATTGATGGGAAGGTAACAGGGTCCTGTGCGCCTTGGCATATAGTCATGCTGGCCACATGACAATGGAAAGGATCTTTGGACAATGCTAAGAAACAGAGATGAGCACTACCCCTAGAGAGGGAAAGTCTGAAGAGGGAGAAACCTTGACCTTTAGTTGTGATGGGCTTTCTTTTCAACTGGGAGCCCTCTTTTTATAGAACAGGGGTGAACAATTGATGCATGCTTTGGAATTGTGGTGCTGGAGCACCCCTCGAACTGCAAGGAGGTCCAATCAGTTGATCCTGAAGGAAGTTAATCCTGACTGTCCTTTGGAAGGTTCCTGAAGCTGAAGTTCAAATACTTTGGCCACCAAATGAGAAGAAAGGACTCCTTGGAAAGGACCCCGATGCTGGGAAGACCAAAAGGGAAGAGGACAGCAGACGATGAGAAGGTTAGATAGGGTCATTGATGCAATGAACACAAATTTGGACAAACTCCAGGAGACAGCAGAGGACGGGGTGATGGTGGCTTGCTGTGGTCCATGGAGTTGTGCAAAGTGTTGGACACAACTTAATGGCTGAACAGCAAAGACTGCTTTAGTTTGGCAAAATTCCTGCCTATAGGTGAGTAGCAATAAGCATGCCACTCATTGTGCATTTCTAGGTCCTTGTGCCTGATCATTCCTGCAAATAGATTTGTGCAGGTCCTCAGGTTATGATGAGAGTTGGAATCGATAAGAATGCAGCAGTAAATGGCAATGTCATACAATTGCTGCATCACTTAGCATTGGCAATTCCACGGTCCCAGTTGCTGCTGTAGCCTTAAGACCACAAGGGTCATTAAGCAGGAAGGGGTTGTTGTCCAGGAGAAGTAGGCCAGTAATTGAGAGCTGTGGTTGTACATTCTGGGTATGGCGAGAGTGGTACCATGGGCAGGCACTCCAGACCATAAGGGGGTGTCCTGGCTGCATGGGGGGAGGGGAGCCAAGTAGGGCACAGGCAGGCATTCCAGAGTGGGGTGTGGGGGGGAAAATCAGTTTTCAGATGAAAACTGATTAATAAATGAATTAAGACATAAGGAATGTGCCTTCCAGCTCACAATGGCCTGTTGTAAGTTTTTCTTTTTGCAAATTAAGACCATTGGTCTTTGTAGATAACAGAAGGCCAGGAAGAAACCTGAGATCTCTTACATTACAGGTAATCCTTGTCTTACAACAGTTCATCTAGTGACTGTTACAATGTACTGAAAAAAGTGACTTAGGACCATTTTTCACACTTATGACCCTTGCAGCATTCCTATGGTCACATGATCAAAATTCAGATGCTTGGCATCTGAGTCATATTTATGACCTTTGCAGTGTCCAGCAATCACATGATCCCCTTTTACGACCTTCTGACAAGTAAAGTCAATGGGGAAAGCTGATTCCCTCATCAATTGGGCTGCTAATTTAACAACTGGGGTGATTCACTTAACAGGTGTGACAAGAAAGGTCGCAAATGGGGCAACATTCACGTAACAACCTGCTCACTCGGCAACAGAAATTCTGGACTGAATTGTAGTCATAAGTCAAGGACTACCTGTATTTATATATTTTGTATTCTTTTCTCCAGAGGTGGTATTCAACTGGTTTGCACTGATTTGGGAAAACCGGTAATGGTGATCTGGCATGAGTTGCCAAACTGGTGGCGACCCGTGACTGGCCACGGCCCCAACCCAGTCGCCTGGTCGCTCAGTTGCTCATTTGCCCTGGTCACTCTCCAAGCTCTCCCTATCATGTGGTGGCTGCGGCACAGCTTGGGGGATGTCCCAGGATTGCTGCAGATGCACACTGCATGTGCAGCCACTACACATGTGCACTGGGTGTGCAGCTGCTAAACATGCAGTGCGCATGTGCAGCAGCCCCGGGACATCCGCCCGCCTGCCCGGAACATGCTTTCTTCCTTCTCCCGGTGAACGCACCTCTTCCAGCCTGGCTCAGCCCAACTGCAAGAAGCCTGCAACTACTGCGTGTTTTCCAGCCCCACCGAAAAAGCACAACAAGCGCTGGCCCATTGGAGAAGCGGAGTGGCAGCTATAAGGTAAATCAAAAAAGGGGCAGCTGGAGGAGAGTTCTTGCACCGAAAAAGAGTCTCCTCCAGCCACCTCTTTTTCAGCTCAAGAAGCCTCCCCCAACTTGGTAGCGCAAGAAACCTCTCCCAACCTCCTTCTCTGCCTGTTTGTTTGACTCTTTTTCGGTGCCAGAAGCTTCCCCCAACCTGGCAGCTGCTCTCCTCCTTCTCTGTTTGTTCGTTCTATTTGGCTGAGGAGAGAAGCAGCTGATTGGGAGAAAGAGGCAGCTGAAGGAGGCTTCTGGCACTGAAAAAGAATCACTTCCAGCTGCCTATTTCACTGAAAGAGTCACCTCCAGCTGCCCCTTTTTCGGTGTGAGAACCCTGTAGCTGCCACTCCACTACTCCAATGGGCCAGCGCATGTTGTGCTTTTTTCAGTGGAGCTGGAGAACACGTGGCAGTTGCAGGCTTCTTGCAGCGAAAATTACTGATCTCCAGCTTCGCTCCGCTTCTCCAACAGTCCGGCGCCGCCCTGTTCTATGCGCCGGCTTCTTGGACTTGCTGGGCCCAGCACATAGAACAGGGCGTGCTTTTTTCAGTGGTGCTGGACTCCAGCCACATCGAAAAAAGCATGCAGCAGTTGCAGGCATCTTGCGACAAGGGGGGTGAGAAGCCTCCGGACATCTGCCCACCCAGCTGCTGGATGGCCGGGCCAGGCCAGGCTGGAAGAGGTGCGTCCGTGGGGAGGAGGAAGAAAGCATGCTCTGGGAGGGCTGGCGAAGGGCAGGCAGGCAGATGTCTGGGACCACTTAAAGGTCGAGTTTAAGAGCACCCCCATGAAAGAAGCCGAGAACCAAAAGCGAAAGTAGTGGCGGCGGGGGCGACAGGGGCATGTGTGTCCCTCCACAAGGTGTGTGAAGGGAGGCAGACACCGCACTTCTGAAGAAAAGAGGAGGTGCCAAAGCCCTGGCTATCACCCAGAAAGGGACCCATCACACGCCCCTGTCACCCCTGCCTCCGCTAATTTTTCTCTCGGTTCTTGGCTTCTTCCATGGGGGCACTCTTAAAGGCGATCTTTAAAAGCTGGAAGATGTTTTGTTAGATGGCCGCCAACTCATCATTGGGAGAGGAATACACGAGAAGTCTTGGGCAAAGTTCTCTGACTTTTAAAATGCATCTGTATGGTGTCTGCCTCCCTTCACTCTCCTTGCGTACTCTGGGAGCATCTAACCAGAGCGAGAGAGAGCCAAGTTGGCTGCTATGGGGTGAGCGCCTTGGCTTCCCCTCTTGCTTCTCACAGACACTCTGAGCCAGTGCAGTTCTTTACATGGGCAGCCAGATGGCTGAAGCAGTGCCCTCAGCAGCAATAGGCAGCACTGCAGCAACAAGGTACAGTAAGATTTGGCAGGGCAAATTTATCTCCGAGGGGCTTCTGGCAAAAAACAAAACAAAAACCACCCCAAAATAGAGCCCATTCAGCAGGCAGACTTGGCAGGTAGTCGCGATCTTTAGTTGGGCTTTTTTTTTCTCAGCCCAAGGGTGGAGGAGGGGGTGGGAAGGTACTTAAGAAATCACCCTGTCTCTGAAGCATCGGTCATGTGACTGAGTGGCGTGGCCAACTCGACATCACTCACAGCAAGGTGCTGCACCACCTTGCTGAGTTGGCCATGCTCATCCAGTCACATGACCATCAAGCCATGCCCACCAAACAAGCCATACCCAGAGAACTGGTAGTAAAAAAATTTGAATCCCACCACTGCATTTCTCCTAATGTTTCTAACTGCTTTTGGCTTATTTTGACTCTGTTTCTGCATTTTTTTTATAATTTTGTTTATTCTGAAAGAGATGAATTGCACAAGGGGTCTCCATATTGGGTGGAATATCTGCTAGAAACCACCTCTAAAATCTCAGCAAGATGAAAATAACCCAAGCCTGGATTGGATCCCTCACTTGGTGGTCACGCTTCAGTTTCTGTGCTATGCAGTTGGAGGACGGGTTTTTACCAATTACCGTTTCTTTGGATTTTTAAATGTTATTAGTAATGGAGGCTTTAAAATTGAATGTAAAACAAAATTCTCTCATTTTTCTAGGCCCAAAGAAAGTTCATGAAGCAAAGAAACATCGACCACCAAGTATGTAAGCTCTAGCAGACCAGCCAAATTATATGCAAACCACAAGATGGGTGACAAATACATTTAATAAGTAATAAATAAAATAGTTTTATTGGTGTAGCATACAATGTAAGAGTATCAGGAGGGAACTGCTGGGAAGCAGTTCTTGGTGAATGGGGTAAATACCATGTTTCTCCAACAATATGCCTCCCCCATAGGAAGACCCGGCATGTTTTGTAGGCATAAAATGAAATTAACCCCCCCCCCCCAATTTAGGCCTATTTTAAAACATGCGAAATTGTGGGGGGAGGTGGGGGGAAGGAGTTGCCATTAGGAGTGCCCCGCGGGCAGCCACGCCTTGCCACCAGCCGCTCCTAATGGCCGATCATGGCAGAGCGCAGAGGGCTCCCTACCCCCGCCAAGCACCTTTGCTGCAGACCCGGGTATGGTTCTGGTTGCAGGCTGGGTCAGCGGGCAGGTGGCGGCAGCATGGATGTCCATCAGCAGCGTTTCAGCCACTTCTCGGGCCTCCATAGCTTCCATGGTTCCCACCAGCACTGGCGTCTCTCTTGCCAGTGCCGTCTCCAACAACAGCGTCAGCAGCGGCAGGAACCATGGAAGTTTTAGAGATGGCTCCCCCACCCGAGAAACGCCTCCACAGTTCCCACCCAACCAGCTTGGGATTAAACGAAAACTCAGCGCGTGGCACTCCCAGGTACCTCAAAATGTTTTTTTTCCTGTTGTTATGGGGACGGGGATAGGGGAAAAGTGGGAGCAACTCAGACGCTGTTGTTGGAGATGACACTGGCGAGAGAGGTGCCAGTGCTGGTGAGAACCATGGAAGCTACGGAGGCCTGAGAAGTGGCTGAAACGCTGCTGATGGACATCCATGCTGCCGTCACCCACCCGCTGACCCAGCCTGCAACCAGAACCATACCCGGGTCTGCAGCAAAGGTGCTTGGCGGGGGTAGGGAGCCCTCTGCGCTCTGCCATGATCGGCCATTAGGAGCGGCTGGTGGCAAGGCGTGGCTGCCCGCGGGGCAAACTAGGGAAGGGTGCGCGGGGGGGGGAGAAATGAATTGACCCTCGAAAAGACGTCCTAGCCAATTTTTCAGGGCTCAAAAAAAAAAAAAAAAAAAAAAAAAAGACCCAGCCTTATTATATGAGAAACATGTTATTTGGAGAAAGATGAGAATTCCTATAAAAAAGCAAGATAAAAAAAAATCTAACAATCATATCAACATTCAGGTCTATATAAAATGGAGTTTGTCCCTCTCCCCCCCAATTCTACAGAAATTCCATTTTTGGTCTTTAAAGAGTTTGCAAGGCATGAGAAACGTTGGTCCTCCTGGACTTCAAGTTTCTGTTCCTTCCATCCCAGAACAGGTGGAAGCTTTGGCCAGGAGAGTCTTTCCACAGCTGTGTCAGATGCATCTGTCCCGGATCAGGAGGCCACTCAGATTGTGTCGGGCTCCGTTAGGGATGATAGATGATCTGAGCCCGTCAGCACATTTGCAGGAGCCGTTGCACCCTGCCGATGATAGATGTTTCTGGGTAATTGCAACAGTTGCAGTGTGGGAGAAACGTGACGTGCGAGGGGACCCTTAGTAATCCGTAACTTGAAGAGAATCTCCTATCTGTGTTTGGTGGATTGTTGGACATTAATTAGATTCTGCCGAAGCCAAACAGAGAGAGATAACAACAGCTGGTGCAGCTGTTGAATCAACTGTGCTGAAGAAACAGGCGACGGGGGCAACGTTTAACTATTTAGTTTAATCATGATGAGATAGGAAGCATGAGTGATGGATAGGTGATAGGGAAGGAAATAGTTTACTTATTAGATAAACCGGATGATGGGAATAAGCGGTGATTAAGGGAATAATTAGGGGCATGGATAGGAGATAGAAGCATTTAGGTGGGTGTGTTTATACCTTTAAATAACATTGTAAGGCAGAAGTTTCCAGTGCTAACCTAGACCAGTTGGGATACCGTTCTTGTCGGACGGAAAATTTGTTGTTTAACATTAAAAACCCTTGAAACCTGCTTTCTGCTCTGCATGGTGGTTTGTGTGCAAATCTGCAAGTTTTCAAAGACCGGCTGAGAGGTTGTTACTGATGCCTTGTTTGTCTTGCAATTGGACTACTCTAGTGTGATTTACATGAGGCTGCCCTGGAATTTACACAATAACAGAGTTGGAAGGAACCTTTGAGGTCATCTACTCCAAACCCCTGCCCAAGCTATACTATTTCAGACAAGTTGCTGTCCAATCTTAAAAACCTTCAATTTTGGAGCACCCACAACTTCCAGAGACAGGCCATTCCACTGATTAATTGTTCTTACTGTCAGAAAACTTCTCCTTTGTTCTAGGTTGGTTCTCTTGTTGATTACTTTCCATCCATATCTTCATGTCCTTCCCTCAAGTGCTTAGGGGAATACTCTCTACTTTGTGACAGTCCCTTGGATACTGAATATTGTTATCATGTCACACCTACTCCTTCTTTTTGTTAAACTAGGCATACTCAATTCCTGCAGCCATTCTTCACATGTTTTACCCTCCAGTCCTCTAATCATCTTTATTGCTCTTAAAAAAAATGTAAAAAACAACAACCAAGAAAATCCAGTTGACTTTGGGAAAAGCACCTTCAGGATAACCATGACCTGGATGACTGAGAATCTCCAGAGAGATCCATTTTGGATTGTTCTTCTAGTCAACCATCTCTTCTTTCTCTGACATACATCACTTCTCAATGTTATTCGTAAACCACTGAGAGCTGTTCCAGAATGAGCAGCTTTGAACCCTAAATTAAACTAAATATATTTTCTCCTGCTTTAGTTCAAATTCCTGGTGAAGAACAAGGGAAAGTGAAAGAAAAAAGAAGAGGTATGTAAGCTTTTGTAAAAGCCAGTCATTTTAACTAGAATGCTATTATTTCAACTGTTCTGGATCATATGGTTAAACAAGAATATTTATTTGTTTGTTTGTTTATAGCCTGCTTTATTATTTTTACAAATAACTCAAGGCAGTGAACATACCAGACACTCCTTTCTCTTCCTTGTGTTCCTTGTGTTTTTCTCACAACAGCAACCCTGTAAGGTGAGTTGAGCTGAGAGAAAGTGACTGGCTCAAGGCCACCAAGCTGGCTTTCATGCCTGAGGCAGGTGTCAACCCTGAAGCTATTTTGAGGCTTCAGGGCTGCTACACTGGAGCTGAGGGATAGGGAGAAAGGAATACAGATAGCTGCCAAAACAAAATACTTTCTCTTGGGACTGCAACCAGACTGCACCTTGATTGTTTGGGAAAAGGGACAAACTTTACTTTTAATTAGATGAAAACCACAGGAATGTACAGAGTCGGTTTTCACCAGGTAGTGCCAATATGATACATCTAAATAAAACTAATATTTGAGGAACCTACTTGCCTCCCAGTTATGTTTGCACTGGAACTCTGTCACCTGGCGATTGACCCAAAGTTACTCAGCCAGTTTTCATACCTAAGGCAGGACTAGAACTTACAGTCTCCTGGTTTCTGGTTTGATGTCTTCATCACTAGACCAAACTGGCTCTCTTAATAACCCATATTAAGAGTTTACATCATGGCAATCATGGTGGCAAAACAACATTATTTCTCTGCCCTTATCACATCTCCCAACAGCCACTTATTGATCCTGTTTAAAGTGACCCAGTCCCTGAAGAAACACGAGTCACAGGATCATCTGCAGGGCTGCTGTGAGAAATATTCCTGATATATGGCAAATAAAATTGCTTGGATCAGCTCAGAGTGTCTAGACAGGTTCTGATGAGGTCCCCATGATACGGCCTTGTACATACCTGGAGCACATTTGACTCTATAACACCTGGGGAGATTAATAGGATCCTCCAGTTTGTCAGCTCAAACACCTGTTGATTAGATCAAAGTCTCTCTCAGATGGTTCCAGCTGCCCAGCAAGTGGCCTGGGTCTGGGTAATGTGGTGTATTCTGCAGAAGGGGTGGTACCTTCAGCCTTGAAGGAGTCTGTGGTGTGCCTTTCCTTAAGGGGCAATTGCTGGACCCCATCATCCTTGACCATTTTCATCCAGTCTCAAACCTTCCCTTCACACAGAAAGCATTTGGGATGATCAGGCTTTCACTCTAGAGGACCTGAAGGAAATAGATGATCTAGACCTGTTCAGTTGGGATTCAGGCCAAGGTTCAGAATGGAGGCAGTACAGTCCCATATGTCAAAGTCCTGTGGCAGAGCAAAAATGAGAATGGTGCATCCATCTTGGTATTTCTTGACTCCTCAGTAGCAGAGGAGTCATGTAGAGTGGGGGAGATTTCCCCCACAGCCCCCACACGGCTTGGATCTTTGGTGCCCGGTTTGCTGGGTCTCATGCGGTGGACATCTTCTCCTTCCTTTTCACTGCTCTCTGACTCTGAGGTCTCTTTGTATGTCTGATGCTCAGCTTGGGTTGCGTGCACTTTTCCATTTCCTTTTATTTGGGAGAATGAGCCGTCGAAATCTCTGTGGCATGAGCTTCTTCGAGGGCATCTTTAAAAGAGACTTCTTCTCAGGCTAATAGCCATTTTTGGAGCTTCAAGTCCCTTAGCCTGAGGACTAACCTGTTGTGGATCATGTCTTTGGCATAGTTGAATTTGCAATTCTTAGACATTCTTCTTAGAGCTGCCACAAAGTCATTTATGATTTCCCTTTCTCGTTGGCTGCTCATATAAAAATCATGTCGGTTGGCGAGGTAAGAAGGGGTCAGATCAAAGTGTCCTTTGAGGGCTCATTGCAGCTCATCCCAGGAAACATTCATCAGTTCATCTGTGTTGATGGCTTTGGCCAGTTCATATAATTTGGAGTCGCAGTAGGTTAAGAACAGGGCTTTCTTCTTTGCATCAGATGCTGTTTGGAGCCCATTTACCTCTAAATGTAGCATGTAGGTGTTATATTCTGGGCATGGGTGCAAGGAACGGAGACGAGTCAGAGACTAGTGAACTTCAACTCTTTATTAAGGATTAAGAACAGAGCGTGACCAACCCTTGGGCAGCAGCAGCTCTTTTATAGAGCTGGCTGCTGACCCGTTAACCAATGACTTGTGTCCAAATGCTTAACTTTTGCCCAATGAGAGATGTCCAACTAATAGCCAATCAGGTTGCTCCGTAAGGACCAATCCCTGTTCGCTATCCATGGGGCAATCAAAGGTGCAGGATTACAAGCCTGCTTACCATGAGGTTGATAAGTTTTATTAAATAGTTTTTATTAGTTCATAACACCCCTCCCCCCTAGGTTCCGTTTGAGGGGTGCGGTAACATATTCGCGTAGATATGCAGGTCGTTTCACCTGCCTGTTTGATTTCTGCAGTTCCACCGGTTTTTGTCTGCAGTCCGATTCCAGTGGAACGCTTTCAAGGTTTTCTGGTACGGCTAGTTCCGTTTCTGTGCGGGAGGACTCGGCGCGACTCTCGTTGTTGTTATCCCAGTCTCCTAGGCTTACTTCCAGGTTCCATGGGCTTGCCTCCCTCGTGCTATTTCTGGGTGGAGATACCACCCCGCTCCCTGATTCTTCTTCAGGTTGCGCGTTTCTTCGGTAAAATTGCTGGGTCCCCGTGATTACGTCGTCATCTATTCCATTTTCGGCCTCCTCGATATCCCCTCCTCCCTTAGTTTGTGAATTAGGGAAGTCACGGGAGGTGGGTGCCAATCTGGATCGAAGTTGATCTATATGGCGTTTCCATGCTCTACTGTCATTAGTTTGTAGGCGGTAGGATCTGGGGCCGGTGGGTTGGGTAATAGTCGCAGGGACCCATAATGGGTCGCCAGAAAAGTTTTTAGCAAACACCAAGTCACCTGCCTTGAATTCGCGGCATTTCCCGCTAGATCCGAAAGGTTTTTCCGAGGAATAGGACGGATGGAGGCGGTCAAGGTGAGAGCGAAGTCTCCGCCCCATGAGCAATTCGGCAGGCGTCTTATTCGTGATGCTGTGTGGGGTGATGTGTTGGAGCAGGAGTACTCGGTTGAGTTTATCGTCGATGTCCCCATAGTCCATTTTATGTAGGGTTTTTTTGACGAATTGTACCATTCGCTCCGCCCTTCCGTTAGCCGCAGGGTGCGCTGGCGAGGTGAGCGCGTGGCGGATGCCCCGGTCCGCTAGGTACTGTTTAAAAGCTAGGGCCGTGAACTGGGGCCCGTTATCAGAAACTAAAACGTCTGGTAATCCATGCGTTGCGAATAATTTATTCAGTTTATTAATGACTGACTCTGTTGTGGTTGTCTTCATCTTCTGGATTTCTAGCCAGTTTGAATAGGCGTCAACTGTTAATAAAAACATGTGTCCTTTGGTGGGTCCTGCAAAATCAACGTGGATACGGGACCACGGACCTCGAGGGGTTTCCCACTCGGTTGGCGTCGCTTTAGGTGGGGCGTTGCTAACGTCTTGGCACTTCTGGCACGTGGTTACCCAGGCTGCAATCTGCTTATCGATGCCCGGCCACCACGCGTAGCTTCGTGCGAGCGCCTTCATGCGCACGATGCCCGGATGTCCCTTGTGTAATACTTTTAGAAAAGTCTGTTGTAGCCTCTCTGGGACGACGACTCTATCCCCCCAGAGAATGCAGCCTCTCTGGGAGAAAAGTTCTGTCTGCCAATTCTTGAATGGCGCGAAATCATCATGGAGTTGGTCGGCTGGCCATCCTCGTTCTACCCAGCTGAGGACTCCTGCCAGGACAGGATCCCGTTTGGTTTCGATGGCGATGTCCCTCGCTGTTAGTGGCGGCGAGTGCAGCGTTTCGATTTGGAGCATTGTGAGGGTTGGAGCTGGGTCGTCGACGGCCTCCGGAAGTGGGGAACGGCTTAACGCATCAGCGTGGGGAATGGCTTTCCCCGGGCGATGTTGCAACAAATAATTGTAGGCAGCTAGGAACTCAGACCAACGAGTCATTCTTGGCGATAATATATAGGGGGTTGGCTTGTCTCCCGCTATAATACCAAGCAATGGTTTGTGATCTGTGACTATCGTAAATGCCCATCCATACACGTATTCGTGAAAGCGCTTCACAGCAGACACAACAGCAAGGGCCTCTTTATCTAGTTGGCTATAGTTCCTTTCGGCCTTTGATAATGTTCTTGAGAAGAACGCAATAGGTGCTTCATTTCCGTTTGGTAGTACATGGCTTAAGATTGCTCCCACTCCAAACGGTGAAGCGTCGCAAGTAATAGTTAAGGGTAAAGTCTCGTTGTACTGCATCAAAACAGTGTCGGAGGTTAGTAAGTCTTTCACTTGTTGGAAGGCGCGTTCCTCTCGATGTCCCCAGACCCAGGTTTCTCTTTTATCAAGAAGTCTGTGTAAGGGCTCCGCTACAGTCGCCTTCTGGGGCAAGAAAATGTTGTAGAAGTTAATGAGCCCCAGAAAGGCTTGGAGGTCTGTTCTATTTTTGGGCGTTGGGGCGTTTTTAATCGCTTTTAGCTTGTTATCAGTGGGATGGATTCCTTGACTATCGAGAAGGTATCCCAGGAACTCCACCCTCTCAGTACACAGTTGACATTTATTTTTTTTAACCTTCAGGCCGGCGTCTTTAAATTTCCTTAGAACCATTCTGAGACGCTTTTCTAAGATGTCTCTATTAGGGGCGGCGATTAAAACATCATCAAAATATGGCACGACCCCTTTTATGCCTTGTAAGAGTCTCTCCATTAAACTTTGAAAAATTCCCGGAGCTACACTCACTCCGAATTGGAGTCTATTGCACTTAAAAGTGCCTCTATGCGTAACGATAGTTTGTGCTTCCGCGGTTTCCACATCTACGGGCAACTGTTGGTACGCTTGTGCTAAATCCAATTTAGCGAATATTTTCCCACCACCCAGGGAGTGGAGAAGGTGTTGAACCACCGGCACCGGGTAAGCACTTTGCTGAAGTGCGTGGTTCAAAGTGGCCCGATAATCCCCACAAATTCTTAACGATCCATCTGGTTTAATGGGTGTTACAATTGGGGTTTCCCAACGGGTGTGGTCGGTTGGTTCTAAAACGCCCTGGGCTATTAATTTATCGAGTTGCTCATCGATCTTTGGTTTTAGTGCAAAAGGCACCCGACGAGGCTTAAGGCGGATGGGAGCTACTTCAGGATTAAGGTTAAATGATATTGGGGTCCCCTTGTACTTGCCTAGCTCTTCTGAAAAAACGTCCTTGAATTCTTGGATGAGAGACTCCTCCCAGTCGTTGCTCTCGGCTCAGTGGACGCCGGCTACCTCGATCCCGAGCGGGGCGAACCATTGTAGGCCTAATAAGCTAGGCCGGTCACGGTCGACGACAGTCAGCGGTAGCGATGCGATACAATTCTTGAAGGAGACTTGGACTTGGCTGGAACCGACGACCGGGATTCTGTTGCCCTGGTAATCCTTGAGTATGATCCTTTGGGGGCTGAGGCTCTGATGACGGATGGCAGGGATTAGTTGTTTGAAGGTCTTCCAGGAGACCATTGAGAGGGACGACCCCGAGTCGACTTCCATCACGCAAGGTTGGTTCTCGATGGCGACCTTCACTCGGATCTTTCTTGCATCTAAGGATGTAGCGTGGCCGATGGTAATGGTTTGGTGTGCCTCTTCTTGTCTCGTTGAAGAGGCAGGTGTTTTGTTTCTGTAGGAGTGGTTGTTCCATTGGTGGTTCTGGTGGTTTTGATTCGCGGACGCGAATCCCGAAGACTGGCTGCAGTTATTCTCCCTGCGCTTTGGACTGGACCCTCGCTTGCTTCTGCAGACCTTTGCAATGTGGCCTCTTTTTCCACAGGAACGGCAGAGTGCGTCGAGGAATTTGCAATCAGATCGTGGGTGGTTTGCCCCACAACCCACGCATTGTCGCGAGAATAGTTGGTTTTGTTGGTCTCGTTCGGACTGGAGTCGGTTGACCTCTTCCTCATCACTTTCTGATGGGGATTCCAGGTCTTCATGGTGCACCGTTGTTGAGTGCCTCTCGGGGCGAGGCGAGGAGTCGTTCGCGAGTTGATGGAGCGGTGCGTTGGTGCGGCGCATTCGAGCAGCTGACTTCCTGGTTGCTTCTGCCACGGTAGCGTCTGCGATGGCATCGGCAAGATCGATGTCCCCTTTGGCCATGATCTTGCTCTGCACCGTCTGGTCATCTAATCCCAGAACTATGCGGTCTCGCAAAGCTTCTTCGAGGTTGGAGAACCCACAGAGGCCTCCCAAGTTCCGGAGGTCAGCGATGTAGTCTGCAAGACTTTCGCTTTTCCATTGGTCCCTCTGGTAAAATTCGTGCCTTCGGACAAGTGTTGGCACTGCGGGTGCATAGTGGGCCCGTAGGAGGGGAGCGAGGGCGTCCCAGTCCATTGATTTCACCTCAGCCGGTTTCGCAAGGGATTTCGCCATCTTAAATATGGCCGGTCCACAATGGGTCAGGAATATTGCTCGTTTCTTGCCGGTTGTAGCGTCCTTTAAGTTATTGGTCTCCAGAAACATTTGGAACCGATCCATATACGAGTCCCAGTCTTCGTTTGCCGGGTCAAATGGAGCGGGTGGTATAGCACCTCTGGCCATGTTGCCGTCGTTGGTGCGCGTTCAGCCACGTGCTCTGTTGGCACTCTTTTTAGTGTTCAGTCAGCTCTATCGTCTCCGGATCCCACCCTCGTCACCAGTGTTAGGTGCAAGGAACGGAGATGAGTCAGAGACTAGTGAACTTCAACTCTTTATTAAGGATTAAGAACAGAGCGTGACCAACCCTTGGGCAGCAGCAGCTCTTTTATAGAGCTGGCTGCTGACCCGTTAACCAATGACTTGTGTCCAAATGCTTAACTTTTGCCCAATGAGAGATGTCCAACTAATAGCCAATCAGGTTGCTCCGTAAGGACCAATCCCTGTTCGCTATCCATGGGCCAATCAAAGGTGCAGGATTACAAGCCTGCTTACCATGAGGTTGATAAGTTTTATTAAATAGTTTTTATTAGTTCATAACAGTAGGGTGACCATTTCTCCTTTGCTGGATCCGAAGGGATGGACATTGGGCGATGGACCATCCTGGTAGCTCTTTGTGCTGGATGTAGTCTTTGTTCAAGTGAGGACAACTAAAATGGCTGCAGTGCCACGAGGTTGTCCTTTATTCTCTCTTCAGTATCCTATTCTCATCACCAGTGTAAAATGGGTGTGCTGAATTGAAGAGGCAGGACAGGTGGTTGCAGGAAAAGTCTTTATTTTAAATCCGAAAGAAAAAGCAGCAAGCCGCAAAAGGCACCGGCTTTTATATCCGGCGCTGTCCAACACTTCAGTCACTGACAGTGCTTTATTTATTTATTTGACTGTGGGGATGCGTGCCAAGCAATGGGAAGGAGGCCCGTGCAAGAGAGGAAGGGACATTCTGGGACCCCTCTAATCAGGAGGAGGAATGGAGACCCCCTGCTTTCTGACAGGAGCCTGGGATGCTGTCAACTGTCTCTTCAGAGAGATAGCAGAGGTGATCCAAGGGCAGATCTGCAGATAGCAAGCAAATTGCCTTGAAGGATTTAGGCAGGAACTATTTCCTAGGCAAGAGAGGCTGAAACAGTTTTTAAGTCCAGAAAAAGACCAAACGCTATTGGCCTCTCAATTGTGTTTATTTATTTATTTAGCATACGTCACGGGTTAGCCAGGAATCACCGAGGTTGCTGCCTGCCTCTGTGAAAGGATTTTTTTCGGGCAGTGCAGTGTTATCTTTACCTGAATGCTGGTAGGCAATCAGGGGATACGCCTTTCTTGTCCCGCTGCATTCATTTGCTCACGGGAATCGAGCCGCCGAGCTGCCAACCTCAGCAGTGGGCAGGCCCAGGGTCTTACTACGTGAGGCACTGCTGCAGCCCCCTACGACCCTCAATGGTGTGTCCGGGGTCCAAAGTGTGGCCTCTTCCTTGGTAAAACCTTAGATGAGTCTTCTGCCAGCATCATAGATCCATCAAAGAGTAGAGGGAGTTTAATCTACTCCTAAGATGAACATTTCACGCACTACACAGATGATTTGAAGGTGGTAGAAACTTCTAATATAATTTACTGGATTGCCTGCATGGATTGCCTCTGTGACTATTTAAGACAGTCACAGATGGGGAGGAACCAGACTCTGAGAACACCAGTGAGTGATTAGACAGGGAGACCCGAACTCATTGGTACCTCACATTGCAATGAACAAGAACATGCATTCAGTTTAGCAGCTACTATGATTGTGGGCTAGCCTGCCCAAGGCCCCTAGAAGGGTTAGGGTTGTTGAATACCTTTCCACCAAGAGTAAGATTTGTGTCCTCGGCCCTATCTTAGAAGTTAAGTTAGTGACACGATTGTTAAATGAATCTGGCTTCCCCACTGTTTTTGCTCGTCAGAAAGTCACAAAAGGGAATCAAATGACCCTGAGACACAGTAACGGTCACAAATATGAGCATCTGAATTTTGATCATGTCCCCATTTGGATGCTGCAATGGTCATAAGTGTGAAAAATGGTCATAACTCACTTTTTTCAATGTCTTGTAATTTCAAATGGTCAGTAATGCAGCTGCTGTAAGTTGTGGACTACTGTGTTTAATTAGGAACAAATGCCTCGCATGTCTTCATGGTACATTAACCATGATAGCTACTTAAGTTAGAGGTAAAAAAAATTGTATTATTTTCTAGGTCACAAATCAAAACATCCACCACCACTACCACTGACACCACCTCCTCCACCCAGTAAGTGAGTTTTGAAACCAATCCTTTCGTATATGAAATGCTACTAATATTGCTTTAACTGTTAAAAAGCTTGTAACTAGATGTATTTGCACCTCTGAGCAACTTTCTAGCCCTGGTGCAGATTCACCCTCCCATACCCTTCCATCACTGAGATGGTTTTGGGGATGCGTGCCAAGCAGTGGGAAGGAGGCCCCTCCAAGAGAGAAGTTTGAGGGAAGGGAGGATCCAGACGCTCTCCAGGAAGAGGAGGAATGGAGACCCCTTCCTAAGCCTGGGATGTTGTCAGAGGAAGCACACAAGGATGCATCATAAACATTGAAGTCCTTGGTGATAATACTAAATATAAGTTTTTCCTGTGTTTGTTTTCCCCAAAACCAGGTACTAAAACCCCGAAAATACAATTCCTCATAGGATACGGCTGTGCCACAATATGTCTTATATTTCTCTTGTTCCTCACTGTCTTCACTTTGTGGATGGCCATTCTGGGTAAGTTTCTAATTATTCAGCGGGTTCCCACAGGATCATTTTCTACTCAGAACAAAAACTTGCAGAGTTGGCAATTTAGAAAGAATGGCTGCAGTGTCTTTATGGCATGCAGCTATTTGTGCCTTGAGTGCAACATAAAATACCAGCAAAAGAAAATCTCAGCCAAAATCGGTACCGGTGATGTTCCCACCATCTCTCTGGAATTCCCCAGGTACAAAGAGCTGAAGATGTAGCACAGGTACCTCTGCCCCCTTCTTTAATCACAGGGATTGGGGGCTAGATCTGGCAAGGGCAAAAGCAGACAGGCTGAAACTTGTTTGGTCCGTTAAATGGGTGTCAGCCACTTCTCATGCGCCAAAGGGTGAGGCTCTGAGCCCATTTCCCCACCCAAGTGGGTTTGGGTTGCCGGTGGAAGGATGGCGACCGAGACACATCTCCATTGCGAGCACAGAGAATGATGACAGCAAAGACCGAAGAACCGGAAAGTAGAGTAGGAGAGGATAGATTACTCTTATGGGGGGAAAAACCATTGTTCCCAAGTGCTCCAAGAGCTGATTCAAAATATTAGCTGAAATGGAAAAAATGTATCCCCTGCTTCATTTTTCCTGGATGGACATGAAGATGGATGGAACCAAGGAGAAATTTCCCAACAGTGAGAAAAATTAACCAGTGGAATGGTTGAGATTTTAATTTTAATTAATTTTAATTACTGAGCTGTTCAATTTCAATGTAGATGGCCTCTTTGAAAGAGGGGTCAAAGGTAATGTCACAGCAAGGCAAGAGTTAAAAAGAGGGGTCAAAGAGGCCATCTATGTTAAAAATTGAACAGCCCTCTCTCAACAGAGGGACACAACAGCACCCATCTCCAGTTCACAACACAGCCCTTTCAGCAGTTACAAGAAGGTTCCACATATATTTGACTATTCTGATGATCCTGAGGACACAGATAAACCTCCAAGAGGCCTCAATGACTCTCAGAGAAAGTGCAAACAGCCAGATGAGTGCAGGGCCTTCCATTTTCCACCATTCAGGTAGAACTGAAGAAGCTTTCTGGATGAGAAGCAAAACATCTTCAAGGAAAAACAAAGTCCAGTTGCCTCTTGAAAAAGCACATTTGGAACAACAATGATGGAGACTATACATTGAATAAAACCTAATGCAACTTTGGTGTAAAACAATACTTTAACAACAATAGTATTCAGCATTAAAAGTGTTTCCTTGCTCAACAATCATTTTCAAGGTAACCGGAAGGAGATTGAAGAACCAAAAGCAATTTATTTGTTCCCAATTCAAGGACACCCAGTGAATCACTCAAACCCATGGATTCCAATTTAAGATGAACTAGTATTTATCTTGGGTGTGCATGTGTCACAGTATTATCTCACAGCTAAAGTCCCTGTATATTGAACTTCTCTTTCAGTGTGGCAAGAAAATGAGAAACATGAGCCTCTTCGTAAGGCAATGAAGAACATTAGGAAGTTCATGATTTCACAGAATCCTGACTTTAAGGTACTTAATGGTAAGTAATGTTACAGTCTAAATGTAAAACCTGTCCCTGAGGCCACCTGGCATCTTTCTCTCTGTCTGTCTCCCTCCCTCTCACCTGCTTAGCTTATAGAATTGAATTGAATAGAATTCTTTACTGGCCAACTGTGATTGGACACACAAGGAATTTGTCTTTGGTGTATAAGCTCTCAGTGTACATAAAGAAAAAATAAAATATTTTTATCAAGAATCATAAGATACAATACTTAGTGATAGTCATAAGGTACTAATAAGCAATCAAATCAAATAAAACAATATAAATTGTAAAGATACAAGCAACACGGTTATAGTTATAAGTTGGAAGAGATAGGTAATAGGAAGAATGAGAAGAATAATAGTAATACAGTCTTACTAAATAGTTTGACATTGTTATGGGAATTAGTTGTTTAGCAAAGTGATCACACTTGGGGAAACCTGTCCTTGTGTCTAGTTGTTCTGGTGTGCAGTGCTTTATAGCATCATTTTGAGGGTAGAAATTGAAACAGTGAGGATGTTCAGGATGTGAGGAGTCTGTAGATATTTTCACAGCCCTCTTTTTGACTCGTGCAGTATTTATTTTTATTTTTATTGATTGATTGATTGATTGATTTGATTTGTCAATCGCTTACAAGATACAGTTATAAGAATAAACATAGTTTTGAATACATGAGATAGATACTTATAAGAAAAATAAAAAGAAACAATAGGGACGGTCGGCACGATTGGTGCGCTTATGCACTCTTAGGAAGGGGGTGAGGTCAATAGTAGATAGTCTAAGGTTAAAGTTTTTGGGGTTTGGGGAAGAAGCCTCACATCAATACCCAGGAAGTTACTGGAAAAGATAATAAACAGATCTGCCAACATCTAGAAACATGTAAAGTAATAACTAGCAGTCAGCATGGGTTTGTTAAAAACAGATCATGCCAAACCAATCTTATTTCATTCTTCAACACAGTGACTAAATTAGTAGAACAGCAAAATACTGTGGACATAATATATTTAGATTTCAGCAAGACATTCGACAAAGTAGACCACAACCTACTTCTTAGTAAGCTAGAAAAAAGTGGAATAGATAGCACCACCACTAGATGGACTCACAACTGGCTGGCAAACCGTACTCAACGAGTAGTCCCTAATGGGTCTAAGTCTACATGGAGGGAAGTAAGCAGTGGGGTGCCACAAGGTTCCGTCTTAGGCCCAGGACTCTTCAATATCTTCATTAGCGACTTAGATGAGGGAATAGAAGGGGAACTTACCAAATTTGCAGATGATATTAAGCTGGCAGGAATAGCTAACACCCAAGAAGATAGGCTCAAGATCCAGATGGATCTTGACAGACTAGAACACTGGGCCATACCTAACAAAATGAAATTCAATGTAGAGAAAAGTCCTACACTTAGGCAAGAAAAACCAAAAGGACACATATAGACTGGGTGAAACCAGGCTCAATAGCAGGAACTGTGAGAGGGATCTTGGAGTCTTAGTGGACAACCAGCTAAATATGAGCCAGCAGTGTGCAGCAGCAGCCAAAAAAGCTAATGCATTCATAAGTTGTATTAACAGAGGGATACAATCAAGATCAAGGGAAGTACTAATACCACTCTATAAAGCCTTAGTAAGACCACACCTAAAGTACTGCATCCAGTTTTGTTCACATTATAAAAAAGATGTTGAGACTCTAGAAAAAGTGCAGAGAAGAGCAACCAGGATGATTAGGGGACTGGAGGCTAAAACATACAACGAATGGTTGCAGGAAGTGGGCTTGACTAGTGTAGTAAAGAGAAGGACCAGGGGAGACATGATAGCAGTTTTCCAATATTTGAGGGGCTGCCACAGGGAGGAAGGAATCAAGCTATTTTCTAAAGTGCCTGTAGGCCAGACAAGAAATAATGGTTGGAAACTGGACAAGGAGAGATTTAACCTGGAAATAAGGAGAAACTTTCTGACCGTGAGGACAATCATCCAATGGAACAGCGTGCCCTCGGAAGTTGTGGAAGCTCCATCACTTGAGACTTTCAAGAAGAGATTGGACTGCCATTTGTCAGAAATGGTGTAGGGTCTCCTGCTTGGGTGGTGGGTTGGACTAGATGACCTACAAGGTACCTTCCAACTCTGATTATCTGTTATCTGTTAGCACAGAGTCAGGTAGAGTATTCCAAACATTGACCACTCTGTTGCTGAAGTCGTATTTTCTGCAGTCAAGTTTGGTGCGGTTAACCTTGAGTTTGTATCTATTGTGTGCTCTTGTATTGTTATGATTGAAGCTGAAGTATTCATTTGCAGGTAGGACATTGCAATGTGCGGCTTTGCTCCGCATTAGGAAGGCTTCTCACTGGGTGGTCGAATGCATCAAGAAAGACACCAGGCCGGCTCTATCTTGGGTGAGCTGCCCCTCTCATAAGCTCGGGGAAGCTCTTTTATTAAAAAACACACAGTGATACGTCACAAGCAGTGAAGTCTATCCAATCATTAAGTTACATGAGTAGGAATATTAGTGCACACATAGTAACATCCAATCACAGTTACATGGTCAGTTTAAAAGGTACTAAGTAGCAAATCAGCGCTTACATTCCAGTTATTTGCCCATGATGACGTGTTTGTTGATTGATGTTCTCTGTTCCTGGTATGCGCTTTCAACCTATGTGAGGCCTAGCCTGTACCGAAGCTGTAGAAACTAATTTATTACTGCATCAATGTATGATTTTATGTACTATATTTAGATCAGACCGGAGGTGGCGTAGTTCTAGATTTTCTAGGTCTAGAGTTTGAAGTCTGGTGGCATAAGGTATTCTGCAATGAGTAGAGAAGTGGAGAACTCTTCTTGTGAAATATTTCTGGACTTTTTCAATTGTGTTAATATCAGATACATGATTTCAGTTCCAGACTGATGAGCTGTATTCAAGTATAGGTCTAGCAAATGTTTTGTATGCTCTAGTTAGTAGTGTGATATTACCAGAGAATAAGCTACGTAGGATTAGATTAACAACTCTTAATGCCTTTTTGGCTATGTAGTTACAGTGGGCTCTAGCACTTAGATCATTAGAGCTGAGTACTCCAAGGTCCTTTACAGAGTTTGGATCCTCAACAAGGTCTTAAGTATTTAGCTTGTATTTTATTTTCTGATTTTTTTTTGCCAATATGTGAGACAGAGCATGTATTTGTTGAGATTTGAAGTTGCCATTTGATTGACCATTCTGATACATAGTCAAGATCTTTTTTGGGGGTATTAGTATTGTCTGTGGTGTTGAATAGCTTTACATCATCAGCAAAGAGAATGCAGTTGCTCTTAATATGATCACAGAGGTCATTTATGTAGAGTATGAAGAGAGTTGGTCTTAAAACACTGCCTTGGGGGACACCACTATTGACAGGTACAGAATTTGATAGGACACTCCCAATTTTGACCATTTCTTGTCTGTTTGACAGGAATGCTTCTATCCAGTTATGCAGTTGTCCAGAGATACCATAGGATTTTATTTTTAGGCGTAGTTTGTCATGTACCACTGAATCAAAGGCTTTACAAAAGTCTATGTAGATTGCGTCTATTGCTTTGCCCTGATCGAGTTGTGTAGTCCATATGTTTTTGCAGTGTAGGAGTTGCAGATTACAGGATAGTTTTTTTCTGAAACCAAATTGTTTATTAGAGAGTAGGTTGTTTGTCTCTAAGTGGAGGATGATGGATTGGTTAATAATTGATTCCATGACTTTACAGGTGACACAGCATAAGTCTTTAATTTTCAACTAGGCTGGGATCTCCCTTTTTGAAGATGGGGATGACCATGGCTTGTGACCATAGTTTTGGCAAGGAGCTGGTCCTGAAAGATTTTTCAAAGATTATGCTTCAAGGTTTGGCTATGGCAGTGGATAGCTTTTTTAAGAGGTAGGCACATCTTCCGTCCGATCCAATAGATAGGAATGTTTATAGATTGTACAGTGCTTTTTCAACAATGTATTCTGTAAAATTAATATGTATTAGATCATTGTAGTTTTCTGTGGTTCGACTAGGAAGTGCTGGGCTTGATCCATTGCTGTTTACAAACACTGAGCCAAAGAATGTGTTAAAGAGGTTTGCTTTAATAGTGTCATAGTTGCAGTCTTTGCCATTAGGTCCTTTCAGGGGTGGGATGGACCTTGAGTCTTTTAGTTTGTTGTTTACAAAATTGTAGAAAGCACGGGTGGAATTTGTGTGTAGAAGGTTTTCCTGTCTTTATCTGGTGGCATAAATTTTTGTATTGGCTTTTGAAATTGGCAACGTGACCAGATTTGTTTTTCCGCCAGAGTGATCTCTTTTTGGATTGAAGCTTCCTTATTGTTATGGGTAATCTGTTTTTCCTGGTTTTGGGAGTTGTTATTGGTACCTATAGTTTGATGAGTCTTTTGATTGCTAATAAGAATATGTTGTAATGGTCTTCAACAGTATTGCATCCAGTGAATAGAAATTGCCAATCAAGGGAAGAGAGATCGTTGATTATAAGATCATAGCTGCCTTTTTTGAACTTATAATTGGGGATTTTGTCATTGTGATGATTTTTCTGTGGATGTATGTTGAGACAAAAGTCAATCATGTTGTGGTCACTATTGGAAAAGGGTTCTTTAATTTGTATTCCGTAAATTGAATTCAAACTATTGCAGAAGATGAGATCAAGGCAGTTGTTAAGCCTAGTATTGTTGGTTACTAGTTGTTCCAGTACTACATTTGTTACAGCATTGTAGAAGGTTGCATGTATGGGTTCAGTTGTACATTCGTTTAGGGTCCAGTTAAAATGAGGTAGATTGAAGTCACCAAGAAAGATAAAAGAATGTGGGCAGGATGCTGCCCATGTTAGTGGTGTATTTAGCTTGTTTACATGTTCGATGTCATAATAGGGGCTCTGTAACATAGTAAGAACTGAAATGTGATATTTAAGGTCAGTTCACAGATAATGATTTCAGGAAGAGCAAGCTCTTGGGTAACTTGGATGTTTTTTAGATGTAAGGACTTTTTATAGAAGATAGCAACACCACCTCCTCTACGGATTTCATGATCAAATAGTCTCTTATTAAGGTAATGGAATCAGGGAGAGATGCATTCAGCCATGTTTCACAGACAAATATGACTTCGAATTTAGCTGTATTTAGTAAGAGGAGAATTTCAGGTATTTTATTTACAAGAGTTCTTGCATTGAGTAACTTGCATTTAAGGCTAGTTGTAGTTTGAATTGAGGCAGTTGGGGGCTGGCCGGCCTAGTCTTGGGTGATGGTGGATTGGTTGAAGTAGGGTTGGATGCTGAGTATACAGGTCCTCAATGGAAGGCAGGTTGGTAGCAATTTTTTTTTCTGTAGTTCTAATTATCCGGTGAAGTCTGTGTCTGTCTTGTTTGATTGCAGAGCCAAACCAGACCATTATAGAGGTGCAGATGATAGAATCTGCATCTTTCCTTCCTTCCTTCCTTCCTTCCTTCCTTCCTTCCTTCCTTCCTTCCTCCCTCCCTCCCTCCCTCCCTCCCTCCCTCCTTCCTTCCTTTATCTCTACCTCTCTATTTCTTATCCTGTGAGAGTGGGGGTAATGCAACCATTGTTGATCTCCTTGACCTTTCAGTGGCCTTCGATACCCTTGACCAGGGTATCCATTTGTGTTGGCTACAGGGGTTGGGCTACCCTAGACAGTCTACAGCTTGGGGATTCTCCTGCACTCACGACTCCTGCTCAAAGAGCAGGGGGGGAGTCAGGGCTAGGAGAGCCTTTACACAACTCCCTCTTGTGCACCAGTTGCAGCCTTTCCTGGATTGGGAGTCCCAGCGCCTAGTCACTCAAGCCCTGGTCAACACCTCTTTGGACTATTGCAGTGTGCTCTATGTAGAGCTACCCCTGAAGAGCATTTGGAAACTGCAGAGTGTAGTTGTCGGGCTTCAAAGAGTTGACCGGTTTATCTTCTGAAGTGAATCCCGACACATTATCTTGATTGGGGAATGAAAGTCTGATCCTGCCATTTACAATATATCAACTTGATTGGAAAACATCTCTTACTTTTGTGAGATCCCATCCCATTTTGACTTATCTCGTATCAGCATGAACATGCAGCCAGGATGGGGTGGGAGAAGGTTTATTACTCCAACTCCTCTCATTATCCGAAACAAAACACAATCATTGGGGAAGTTGCGGCACAACCTGGGAATTGAAACCACATTATGTTTGGTAATTAATTGCATTTAGAATTGCAGGGTGGAGGCGTGTAGGACTAATGGGAAGGGTGGATGTTAGTTAGCTGCATAGGGTGGGGCTGCATGATAAATTGCGCTGAGAGACGAAGGATCTCAGCACTGACTTTATCTGGTATATCCGTTGTTGCCATGTTTGAAGGAAAATGAGCGAAAATAAATGTACCTATTCACAACAAATCCTGTGAGTAATATAGTTTATTGCTAGAATTCCTACGTGTACAAATGAAGGCTTACAGAAAGTCAGCGCTGACCTTTATTCTCAAACAAACAAACCTACTTCACTGTGGATAATGGCAGAAGGCATAGATTCCGAATGGACGGTGGAGGAAGGCGTAGAGGTGGCTGAAGATAATGGTAGAGAGGACGTGCCATTGACAGTACCACCTGTAGTAAAACCTAAAACAACTAAGGTGTGATTAAGTGACCCAGACCCTGGTTTAAGAGAGGGAAAGGGGAAAGAATATAGGCAAAGGGAACATCCAATGGATTGGAAAGTGAAACGTAGGTCTGGGTCCGATGAAAGTCAATGGGCATTCCCAGGAAGTGACACATTAGAAATATTAAGGATACAATTTGGAGAGGTGACTTTAAAAGGAACAAAGGAGAGGGGGACCTCGATTCGGAAACATGTATTACAGGCTGAAAAGGACCCTTTATACGCATCCAATCCATTAGAGTTTCAGGAGTCTGAATTCGGAAGTGGATTGGACAGATCGGACTTACGTTCTAGGAGAATGGAGGATAGAAACATAGGGGGAGATGGATATTCCATGAGACCTCGGTCAGTAGAACTTCAGGACCTGGATTATGGAGCACGTTGGGGAGGTCAAGTACCAGGGAGGTGGGGGCCCTCTCCTCTAACAACCACATTTGATGGGAAAGCAAATAGTGGCTATTTTCTTAAGCCAAGTATTAAACCATTTTGATTTATACTCCCATTGTTATCTCTCAAATTGGTCAATGGTAGTGGCCGTTACTGGAGTGTTAGTGGAAGAAGCATACGAATGGGCATCTGATCTATATCGCCATAGAGCGGAGGAGCTGGGGGATATAGGATGATTTTTGGATGCATTAAGAAATCGATTTGAAGATATATCTGCAGACAAGAAAGCAGAAGAGGATTTGTTAATGTTAAAACAAAAAGGGAAAACAGCACAGGAATATGTGAATGATTTTCGATGAGTGGCTAGTAAACACCCATCATTACCGGAGAGTTTAATAATTCATATATTTAAAGAAGGAATGGACCCTAAATTACATCAGGCTTGTTTATATAGAGGTTCGTATGCTACATTGACAGATTGGTATTGTGTAGCGATTGAATTAGATGATGGTTTGCGTTGTTTGAAGCCGAGGCTGGAAGGATTAATACAACCACAAAAGTTTATAAACACAAGTACAAAACCACAACCCAGAATAATATCAACACAAAATAATAGGAGAATATTTAAATGTTTTCGCTGTGATAGACCAGGGCATCAAGCTATGGATTGTCCAATTCAATCTATGGCAGTGAAGGATCCGCGATCTGCTTCAGAATTGAATAGGACTAAACCAAGTAGACGAGATTGGCATGACCAAGACAAGGTGAGGGGAGTAATGGTGAATTCATCAGATATTCCAGTGGAAGATGAAAGATCTGTTATGCAAACCACTACGTTGGGAGAAGCTGATATGGATAATGAGATGCCAGATGACCCAATGGTAAGTAAACCCATTCATCCTTTTATTTTACCTGTGGGCTTATGGAATAAATGGACCGATCAGGGAATTAAGGTGGGGGCATTGATAGATTCAGGATGCACAAGATGTTTAATAACTCAAGCAGTAGTTGATAAATTAAATTTAAGAGTTATTAAATTAGGTGTTCCTACTAAATTTGAACAGGTGGATGGATCCATATTGGGTGGAGCTCCAGCAACTCATAGAACTGAATATATTAAAATGGTGATGGGGAAGCACTGGGAGTGGATTTCTTTTGTGCTGGTTCCTCACATGAGTAAAGCATTAATTCTGGGACTAGCTTGACTTGATAAATGGGAACCCACTATACATTGGGAAGGTGGTTATCATAAATTACGTCTAGCTATCGGTCCTAATCCACCATGCCATGATGATGGCCTGCCTCGCCTTTCAAATAATACAAATCAAGTAAGAGAGGGAACACTTACCGAAAAAAACTATACAATTGAGTATGAAGACTTAGCAGATGTATTCAAGGAAGAATTGGGACTGATTGTTTGCCACCCCATCGACCTACGGATTGTGGCATCAAATTGATCCAAGGACTGGCGTTACCCAAACCACAAATGTACTCAATGACCCAAAAGGAATTGGAGGAAATGAGAAAATACATTGATAAAAATTTAAAAAGAGGATTTATCACTCCAGGAAGATCCCATATGGCAGCGCCCGTGTTATTCCGGAAAAAAAAAAGATGGAGGGTTGCATTTATGTGTGGACTATTGAAGGTTGAATGCCATCTGTGTAGAACCATTGTATCCATTACCATTAATGAAGGACTTACTAGCCACACTAGCCAAAGGACGTATATTCACGAAACTAGACTTAAGAGAAGCCTATTATAGAGTAAGAGTTCGAGAAGGGGATGAATGGAAAACCATGTTTAATTACCCTCTTGGTAGTTACTACTATAATGTTATTCCATTCGGATTGCAAGGAGCTCCAGCAGTATTCATGCAATTGATAAATGAAGTGTTACATGAACATTTGTATAAAGGTGTTTTAGTTTATTTGGGTGATATTTTAATTTATTCTAATTCTAAGCAAGAACATATTAAATTAGTCACAAATTAATGCCCAATTAATGCCCAATTAAAAAATTGAATGCCCAACTTTATGTAAGATTATCGAAATGTGAATTTCACACTAAACAATTAGATTATTTGGGGTATCGTATTTCAGAACGAGGAGTGGAAATGGACCCCAAAAAAGTGGAAGCGGTATTAAAATGGCAAGCTCCAAAAACCAAGAAACAACTGCAAAGTTTCTTGGGATTTGCAAACTTTTACAGACAATTTATTCCACGTTTTGCTGATGTCACTATACCACTAATGGATTTATTACTAACTAAATCCATTGGTATTAAAAATCCAAAACCAAGTGCTATGTTAAAGTGGACTGACCAATGTCAAACAGCGTTTGATAACCTAAAAAAATCTGTTCACAAAAGAGCCAGTATTGAAACACTCAGATACAATTCTACCATTTATCATTCAAGCAGATGCCAGCGATGTAGCGGTAGGAGCTGTTTTATTGCAAAGAAATAAAGAAGGTAATTTACAACCATGTGCGTATACATCTAGGAAATTTAGTCCAGCTGAACGAAATTGGACGATTTGGGAGAAGGAAGCCTTTGCGGTCCACTGGGCACTACTGAACTGGAGACATTTACTAGAAGGAAGTTCACAACCGTTTGAGGTGTGGACCGATCATAAAAATTTAGAAGCAGTCCAAAATCCACGAAGGTTGTCACCAAAGCGAGTTCGCTGAGCAATTTTTTTTTAAAAGATTTAACTTCACACTAAAATACGTCCCATCAGGGAGAAACTTTATGGTGGATGCTTTGTCAAGGCTTCCTCAGTATAATAGTGTACGAGAGAATATGATCCAACCATTTATACCAACTACTAACAGAATAGAATCTTTACGATCCACAATACTTACAACCGACTTACCTACAATATTAGTGGAAGATGAATGGTTAATAGATAATAAAAATCAAATAGAAATGAAAGATGGGATCGCTTGGTGGGGAACTAAAATATATGTACCGAACACATTAAGATCAATAGTATTAAAAAAATGTCATGACGTTAAACAGTTCCTAAAAATGTTACATTTAGCAAAACGACAGTTTTGGTGGCCAGGTATGAGATCACATATAGCGAATTATGTGAAATCCTGTCCTGTATGTATAATAAATAAAAATAAATTTGGAAAGCCAGCAGGATTATTACAAACAGTGTCTGAACCGATGAAACCCTGGCAAGACATTGGAATGGACTTTATAGTTGATCTACTGGATAGCCATGGCTACACAGTGATATGGACGGTTATTGATCTGTTCTCCAAACAAGCACATTTTGTCCCATGTAAAGGAATACCATCTGCTAAGAAGTTAGCTGCGTTATTTATAAAACATATATATCGCTTACATGGAGTACCTCAAAAAATAATATCCGATAGGGGAGAACAATTCACCTCAAAATTCTGGCGGGAGTTTATTCATTTGATTGGCTCAACACAAGGACTAAGTACAGCGTATCACCCAGCTACCAATGGAGCGGCTGAAAGAGCAAACGCCGCCATTGAACAATATCTTCGTTGTTACGTTAACTATCAACAAAGTGATTGGGCAGATCTGATATCGTATGCTGAAATAGCATATAACAATATGGTACACAGCAGTACTGGTCATTCCCCTTTCCAAATAGTAAGTGGT
>NW_020717938.1:0-30148 GCF_900518725.1 Notechis scutatus | reverse complement strand
AGAGTAGAGTAGAGTAGAGTAGAGTAGAGTAGAGTAGAGTAGAGTAGAGTAGAGTAGAGTAGAAGAGAAGAGAAGAGAAGAGAAGAGAAGAGAAGAGAAGAGAAGAGAAAGTAGAGAATAGAGAGTTGGGTAGAGTAGAGTAGAATACAATAGAATAAAATAGGAATAGAGTAGAGTAGAGTAGAATAGAACTTTATTATCACTTTAAATGCACACTAATCAGTATACATTAAAATGAAATTTCTTGGCATTCGTCTCTCAAAAGATTACCAGTATGCATATATCCACATACATGACACAGAGAAGCATCACAGTCTAGTTTGGTTGTATACTTATATATATGGCGGGGGCAAGAAACCTGCAAGTTTACAAGATGAATGGCATAAGGAATAAAGCTTTTGCAGAATCTAGCAGTCCTGCTGTAGATACTTTGAAACCTCCTCCCAGAGTTTAGGGGACAAAACAGGTGCTCACCCTGATACAAAATGCTTTCATATGTTTTTGCCTCCAGTCCCCTAATCATCTTTGTTGCTCTTCCCTGCACTCTTTCTAGAGGCTCCATGTCTTTTTTATAGTGTGGTGACCAAAACTTTGTTTTGGTCCCCTTTGCTACAGGCCTTAAGAGAGCAGGGCTGGTGCCGTGGTGAAGGCATCAGGTTAGAAACTTGGAGACCATGAATTCAAGCCCATCCTTAGTCACAAAAGCAGCTCAAGCCAGTCACTTTCTCTCAAGACACTTTTGGCTTGAGCCATTTCTGAAAAATCTTGCTTGTTGGTACTTGTCCAGGTAACCTCTGAGGATTAGACATTTTCCAAGGCTTTCTTGCTAAACTAATGGAGACTTACAGACTGGAAGAAAAGATAGGGAAAGTCCCGTTCAAATCAGAATGCTGTCATTCTGTATGTGTGCGATAAGTCTTCATATGAGGAAGTGCAATGCAGAAATAGGTTGTTAAGCAGCAAGTGCAATCAACTAAATAGGCATACCATAGAAAGTTAAATATAACTGAAATTACGATGGGTTAAAGGCCAATGTATCCAGAGTTCAAACACCCCAAAGCATCAGTGCCACATTAAATGAACAGGGGAGTTCGAATATGCTGCACATTGATATCAATTAAATATGGACTGGGCCTTAGATTTCAGTAAAGGTGTGTGCAGGATTTGGTTGAAGCCCAGGTGTTGAGACACTGGTGGATGATTTAGAACAGGTTTTCATCGATCCGGGGTTTCATCCACAGGTCTGAACCTGCCCAATGCCAAGTTCTTCCTTATTGGATGCTCCATGACACAATTCAGTTTTTCAGATCTCTGGCTGAGAAAAGGGACAGGAGCAAAAGCTTGGAAAACTGTGCATGAATAGTCAATCTTTGAAGTTCAAGAAGCAATTTTAAAAAGGGACTCACAACTGGCAGGTTCTGACCAGTTCTGGAGAACCGGTAGCGGAAATTTTGAGTAGTTTGGAGAACTGGCAAATCCCACCTCTGACTGGCCCCACCAACCCCATCTCTTCTTTGCCTCCCGAGTCCCAGCTGATCGGCTGGGTCTCCTTTTGTTGTCCTGCACAGGAGAACGGAGCTGGAAAGCAGGTTAGTGGGGTGGGGAGGGAATAGAATTTTTCAGTGTCCTTCCTCTGCCACACCCACCAAGCCACGCCCACAAAACTGGTAGTAAAATTTTTTGAATCCCACCATTGGTCTTCATGCTTATAACCATTGCGGCATACCTAGGATCATGTGATCAAAATTTGAACACTTCCATCAGAATAGAGCTAGATAAAAATTCAGACTCTTGACTCTTATTTACGGCGGCTGCAATGTCCCAGGGTCATGTGATCCCCTTTTACGACCTTCTGACAAGCAAAGACAAAGGGAAAGCCAGATTCTGTTAACAACAGTATTGCTAACTTAACAACTGCAGGGATTTACTTAACAACTGTGGTGGGAAAGATCATAAAATGGGGCAAAACTTCACAACAGAAATTTGGGGCTCCATTGGGGTCGTAAATCAAGGACTACCTGTGGCAGCAAATTAGGTGGACTGAATTCCTGCATAGCAGGAAGGAGGGCCCCATTGGAAGATTTGAGAAGCAATTTGGAGAGAAATCGACCAGGGGGTGGGGGGAAATCTATACATTTGCAAAGAGTTGACGCTGACTTGATGGCACAAGATCAATCAATCATAGGAGTTCATCAAAGAGATGGTACACACCAAGATAGATTGGGTAACTTCCTGGGGGAATGGAAAAAAAAAAAAAAAAACAATGCCAGAAATTTGTATTAGGAATGGAGTCTTGCAAAAATTCTTACACCTAACGAAGTGTGCAAAGAGCATGTGCAGAAATTGAACCTCGGTGGTGCAGTGGTTAGAATGCGGTACTGCCGGCTACTTCTGCAGGCTGCCGGCTACCTGCAATTTGGCAGTTCGAATCTCACCAGGGCTCAAGGTTGACTCAGGCCTTCCGTCCTTCTTAAATGGGTAAAATGAGGACCCAGATCGTCGGGGGTAATAGACTGACTCTGTAAATCACTTAGTGAGGACTGTAAAGCCTAAATATAAGTCTAACCGCTATTGCTATTGCTAAATTATGTGGTGTTTTTTTTTTTGTTTTTTTTTTTGAAAGGATATGAAGATTTAACTTGTTAGCACCACCCTGAACCTTCAGGTAGATCTCAGTTTCTACCACATCTTCAAAAGACATCACCAGTTCTCATTTTCCTTTCTTACTCATCCGCGTGCACTGGATCTAGATTCTAGATTGAGTTGTAGTGTTTGGGCTCAGATATTGTAATCCGTCACTTCTATCTCTTCCCCTGATCTGCAAAGAGCCACTCAGTGCACCGGGTTTCTTCTACACCAGTAGCAGGACACCCAAACTTATATAGAGCTTGTTCCCAGGGCGCCTTAGCTCCATTCATAGTCTCTCTTGAGTTCCCCATATGTCCTTTCCAGCAAGAAAAAAAGAAAATACGCCGGCATATTACGGATTAAAAAATGGTGCTTAATCTGAACACAAACAGGAAATTTTAGGCGAGTTAGAACACAGATATTGAGTAACAGCGACTCCTGGTGGGCCATAATCATCTTTGTAATTTTTCTTTATTGCTGTTTAGTTTGGTTTACTTTATTGTCATTGCACCTTGTACAACGAAATTAAATACCATCTTCAGTGTATATTAGGACTATGAAAATAAACACACATCCTTCACATGATATTGCATTAATATTGCACTATACAGTAGAATTCAATAGAGTTACTGCCCTGGGATAGAAGCTGTTTTTCAGCCTATTTCTCCTTGTTTTTATTATTCTGTACCGTCTGCCAGATGGTTATAGTTCAAAAAGTGTTTCTGCTATTGTTAATCTAGTTGTTGGTTTCTTTGTGGTATTTGCTGTCAGAAGGGGACATAAATTGCCCAGAGACTCCCTAGATTAAAGCAGTTTATAAATTCCAGTGTAAAACTGTAAAATAAAAAACAGAAATAAGTTTGAGATTATTTGAGTGCAAGGCAACTCAATCTAAGCCCCAGCAAGCAATGAAATTATATCTCATCTCATCTCATATCATATCATAGAGCTGTCCAGTCTGGTATAAATCAACACATACTAGGAAAGTAGATGTTGCTCTAAATGAAGCTAGCAGAATTATTACCAGAAGTGTTAAACCTACCCCTCTAGATAAAATCTATCACCTAGCTTTTGTCCTGCCAAAAGCAGCAGCATACAGAGAGAGGCTCAACATCATCTATATCTAGACAACACCCACTCTGTGGCTTACAACAGCTCAGCAGAGACTACAATCTAGGAAAAGCTTTGAAGAGTTTGAAAGCAAAGAGGATCTCTGGAAAGCTACACAAAACCAACACCGGATGGAATCAATTTCTGACGAAAGCTGGGATGTATGGAAGTAATCGTTGAATAGACTGCACACAGGTACAATAAGCTCCAGAGACACTCTGAACAAATAGGGCTATCTGGTGGCTTTTGCAATTGTGGGGACATGCAGACCACAACACATATGCATATTTGACATTTGTGTTCCGGTCAGTGTACGTTTGAGGACCTCATAGCAGTATGACAGAACACAATTAATGTTGTAAGTTTCTGGGCAAGATTTGTTTAATTTGTGTATATTTTAATCTTGTATTTTATATTTTAAATTTTTATGTCATATAGTATGCTTAAGGCTTAAAGGGTCCTTGTTGCTCTCTGAACCAGCTTCTTTTCTCGCAGACGTTTCATTACCCAAAGTAGGTAACATCGTCAGTGTTTGATGCTGATAGTGATGTTACCTAGTTTGGGTAATGAAATGTCTGCGAGAAAACAAGCTAGCTCAGAGAGCAACTAGAATCCCTCTTGTCAACCCTGAGCTACAAATATTCTCCTTTATTAATGGTATACCTTATTTTAATTGTGATGCTTCTGACATGAATAAGCAAACAATAGCATAGCATAGCATAACATAGCATAGCATAGCATCATAATTCGTATCAATCATAGTGTTTTAAGTTGAATGCATTTTTTTTAAAAAAAAACTTGGGCTGTTTAATTCTGTCTTTTAGTTTTGAGCTGTTTCTTTTAATCTGTTTTTCCCCCCTTCTTGAAAAAATCGCTAGCCTTTATCCTTCTCAGTTAGGCATCTTTTATGAGATTCCATAAAGCCAATTCCAGAAAAGGAAATTGTCTTTCAAATACAAGAAAGACTTTTTGTGCCACCTTACATTGAATGCATTATGTGTTCTCTTCAAGGTGCCCTTAGAGATTCTCTGTTGTTTACAGTGTTAAACTTTACATGACTTTTCACAGCTCCTTTGAAGATTGGAAGTGAATACCTTTGCAAAAAAAAAAAAAAAAAAACATCGTTCTTTAAGGTGATAGAAAAACAACTTCCTTTTCTGGAACAGGTTTTATGAAACTTCGTAAGAGAGGCCCAATTAAAAGACAGCTTGGTCTAGTGATTAAGGCACCAGGCTAGAAACTGAGAGATTGTGAGTTCTAGTCCTGGCCTAAGCATGAAAGCCGGCTGGGTGATTGATTTGAGTTCAGGGATGAGGCAATGATAATCCACTTCTGAAAAACCTTGCCAAGAAGCTGCAAGAACCAGACACAGTTGAACAGAGGAAAAGAAACTTAATTATGCTTTAGAGCAGCCGTTTCTCAACTTCTTGAAAGTTCACGTGGGTTGAGAAATGCTGCTTAAAAAAATACTACCACAGTTTCAGGAAACCATGAGTGAAGTCAGAGGATGGCCACACATCTGCAAAGAGAGGTACCTCCCAAGTGGTTTCGGCCACAAAAAAACCTTACCCTACCAGTTCTGAAATCCAGATGCATTGTCTGCCCTTTTTCCCCCCTTTCAGCCCAAGTGCTCCTAGGTCCTAGAGCAGGGGTCTCCAACCTTGGCAACTTGAAGATTTGTGGACTTCAACTCCCAGAGTTCCTCAGCCAACCTTGACCACTCTAAGACTTGTGGACTTCAACTCCCAGAATTCCTCAGTCAGCTTTGCTGGCTGAGGAATTCTAGGAGTTGAAGTCCACTAGTCTTAAAGTGGCCAAGGTTGGTGAGACCCCTGTCTTAGAGCAATGCCAGCCCAGTCCAGACTTCTAGATGAGGAATGGTTTTGCACAGCTGGCTAGGAAGCCAATCTATCTTGCTCTTATAACAGTGGTCCCCAAACTTTCTGATTTGTCGGATGGGAGGGGGATTGTGGGGGAGAGGGGATGGTCCCATGTTCCATTCCAGCTTCCACAGCCCAGTTCCAAATGTACCACAACCCAGTAGTGGGCTGTGCCCCTGGGGTCAGGGACCTCTTCTTTATAGAATAGCAATAGCACTTAGACTTATATACCACTCTGTATATACCACTCTGTAGTTCTTTACAGGGATGCAGTGACTCGGTGGATAAGACACTGAGCTTGTTCATCAGAAAGGTCAGCAGTTGGGTGGTTCGAATCCCTAGCGCTGTGTAACAGAGTGAGCTCCCATTACTTGTCCCAGCTTCTGCCAACCTAGCAGTTTGAAAGCATGTAAAAAATGCAAATAGAAAAATAGTGACCACTTTGGTGGGAAGGTAACAGCGTTCCATGCGCCTTCAGCGTTTAATCATGCCGGCCACATGGCCACAGAGACGTCTTCAGACAGCGCTGGCTCTTCGGCTTTGTAACAGAGATGAGCACCACCCCCTAGAGCTGGGAATGACTAGCACATATGTGTGAGGGGAACCTTACGTTTTTAGTTCTTTGCAGCATTCTCTGAGAGGTTTACAATATGTCAGCCTATTGTCCCCAACAATCTGGGTCCTCATTTTACCGACTTTGGAAGGATGGAAGGAAGGCTGAGCCGGTCAGGATCAAACTCCTGGCTGTGGAATGCAGAGTTTGCCTGCAATGCTGACAAACCAGTATTGGTTCTAACCAACTGCACCACGCCTGTGAAGTAATCCAGAGAGGAAGCACAAACCCCAATACTAACACTAACTTTCTTGTAAAGTTACAGCAACAGAAAATTGCAAGTCGGAAAGCACTTCCACCCCCCACCCCCCTGCCTTTACCTTCCAAAGAGCTAGGGAGGGTCCTGTTTGAGAGGCTTCCCATGGCTTAAGGTAACTTTTGCATGATGCTTTTTGTCATCTAAACTATGACTCTTTCCGTACTCTCCCAAGGCCATTCTCACAGGCCACCTAAAGAACCTGAAGACTAATTTGACTCCAGATCTTTTGAGTCCAAACCCTTTCTCTGGCTTTTCCCAATGCCTCAAACCATAGCTTAACTGTCTACCCTGCATTTATGCAACAAACCAAATTGCCCCCCACCCCCCCAAAAAAACAAACCCCTGTTTAAAACACCCAACTCAGTTAGCTGTGCAAGCCACGATGCCGAGCTTCTCCTCAATCTGGTTTAAAAGTGCTGAAAAGTTAGCCATTTGGAATTTCCCCCATGCGACTTTGACTTCACCAAGAGTTATTTTTAAAGCTGTGGATCGGCCTCCCTTTGGGTGTTTTTTTTTTTTTTAAATAATCTGCAGCCGTCATTCAGTGAAGCAACAGATGAAACTCCGCTAGCTCTGATAAAAGTCATAGGGAGAAGAAAAAAACAAAACAAAAAAAACCAAAACCATCTTCAGCGACTGCCAAGAGTTTCAGCTGCTGTTAAAGGCACAGGGAAAGGAAAAGCAAAAGAGAAGTACACGAGCAGTTGGAAGCCAGCTCTGGATTGAAAGGCAAACCGCTTTGTGAAATCCTGGAGTTTTTAAAGGGGCTTTTTTCTGAATTTCTGCATCTGCTGGTAAAAATGGCCCGCAGGGGTAGGTGGATCGGCAGAAAGAGAGCAGACACTGGGTATGTATTTGAAGGCTGGGAAACGGGTAAGAACTTCCAGGGCTCGCTGATTGGGCTATAGTGTTATATTTCTCCCCCCCCACCACCACCCCTGCAGATCATTCTGTGATATTAATAGAATTGAATAGCACAGCGTTGCCAGTTATGGGGATTCTCATCATCGTCCGGATTCATTAACCGTCGACAATTAGGATCAGCAGCCGCAGCGGCTCATGTTGACCTTTAGATCATCTCTAACAGTGAAGTGTTTTTTCTTTGGAAAGTTCTCAGAAACAGGTTAATCTGGGGGTAGGTGACGTATTTCTGGAACCAGCAGCTGGGTGGGTGTCAGGTTTAGGATACGCAGTTTGTCCTCGAGCTACGACAACCACGGAGCCCAAAAGTTAGGTCATGAATCAAGACATTGGCTGAGCGAACTTTGCTCCGTTTTACGACTTCTCTTGCCGCGGTGCTTAAGCGAATCAGCGCAGTTGTTGAAGTCAGTAACACGGTTGTTCAAAGAGTCTGGATTCCTCCCCTCCCCCGCTTGCACAGATTTGGCTTGTCGGAAGGTCTCAAAAGCAGATTGCGTGACCCTGGCACATAAATATGAACCGCTTGCCAAGTTCGATCAAGGGAGCGTGGGGAAGCAGTGACGGCCGGGTGAAAAACGATTGTAAGTCGCTTTTTCGCCCCCCCCCCCAGTGCTGTTGTAACCTGGAATGGTCACAAAACGAACTGTTGTAAGTCAAGAACTCCCTGTGATTGAATTTTGGATTGCCCTGTGCCACTTCCTGAACTAGCAGGGTGGGGTTTTCTCCTCCTCCCAATGAACCTCCTGCCCCCAGAGCTCTCAAATTGGCCCAGTTGCAAGGAAATAGAGGTGTTGTTTTTTTTAAAAAAAAAATATAGCATATATATATATATATATATATATATTCAAATCCTAGCTGTCTTAGTTGTCAAAACTGGTGTCACAAACCTTTTCCTTCCCCTTTTGAGTTCCTTCTTCTCGTGGTGAGGATCATAGTTTCTTGCTGGTGTGTGGTGCCTTTTTTTTATTTTTATTTTTTAGCTGAGGTCATTCTTGGAGTTTCCAACTCTGGTCAATTCTTGGTTATTGTTACATTTCGATCTTTTCGCAAGCGACTCTTGCTGCCCACCCTTCCTGAGCCGTGGACCAGAACAAAAATAATAAAAATAAGCAAGGAATTTTTGCAAACGACTTTCCCCTAGCCCCTTCTCTTAGCAGGGGAGTGGGGTCCAGCAGAATGGTCTGTACGGAGAGGACATTCATATACCCAGAAACCATGCGGGTGCTGTATTGAAAGAAGTCCAGCAAAAAAGAAAGACTAGTGGGGGGGACAGGATAGTAGTATTCCAGTATTTGAGGGGCTGGCATAAAGAAGAGTTGGAGTATCCCAGGGTCGTGTAATCCTCTTTTGCGACCTGCTGACAAGCAAAATCAACAGGGAAGTGAGATTCCCTTAACAACTGGATTACTTATTTTACCGCTGTAGTGATTCGCTTAAAACAACTGCGGCAAGAAAGATCATAAAATGGGACAAAACTCAACACATATCTCGCTTAGCCACATAAATTGTGGTCGTTAAGTCGAAGACTAACCTGTACATGTCTGTTTTTCCTGTGACTGTGTTAAATTTATACTTAGTGACAGAGGAAGAAAGGTGTGTTTATTTAAAGGTGATTTAAAGGTGTGTTATTGTATTAAATAAAAATTCAGCACCAAAATAGTTTGGCTCTGTCTGCGAAGGCTCCTGGATGGGGACTGAAAGGCAAAAGCAGATGCTGTACGTTCCATCCCATATTTGGGTAGAGCAGGTTTCCCTGGTTGAAAAGAAAACAAACCACTTTTTCCTGTGAATGTTTATCCTTTAGGACATAGAAGTGGCCCCGCTGCAGAAGCAGTTCCAGGGAGATGCTGCCATCTTCATCACTCGAGATGAAAGTTCTTCTGAGCTTATTTTGCATTTCTGCCCTTCTTTCTTCCGGTAAGAAACCTCTGGTAATTCCTCAGCAGGTGGGGAAACGTCTCTGACAGATTATGAAAGCAGGCCTAAGCAGATAGCAATAGCACTTAGACTTATATACCACTTCATAGTGCTTTAAAGCCCTCTCTAAGCGGTTTATAGAGTCAGCGTATGGCCTCCAATAAATCCTCATTTTACCCACCACAGAAGGACGGAAGGCTGAGTCAACCTTGAACCGGTCACGATCGAACTGCTGGCAGTCGGCAGAATTAGCCAGCAATACTGCAATCTAACCACTGCGCCACCACGGTTCTTATAATAGCAATAGCACTTAGGCTTATATACCACTTTATAATTCTTTACAGCGGTTTACAGAGCCAGCCTCTTGCCCCCCAACAATCTGGGTCCTCATTTTACCCACCTCGGAAGGGTGGAAGGCTGAGTCAACCTGGAGCCTGGTGGGATTTGAACTGTCAAACTGCAGGCAGCCGGCAGGCAGCAGAAGTAGCCGGCAGTACTGCACTCTAACCACTGTGCCGCCGAGGCTCATCTTCTAGTTCAAATCTTCTTTTTACGTCATGAAAAACCTTTCCAAGATATGCCTGCTCTAACTTTACGCTTTCCAGAATTTCCCAGGTAGCGTAGCTCATACCTGTACTTGCGTAGACAGCACAGAAGAAACATGAGTTATGCCCCAGGGAATGGGAGAAGGTTAGGAGAGAGGCTCACCCCATGAGTCACTGGGGAAATAAGAGGGAGGAAATGGAAAACCCAGGCGGATTTGCAAGATTCCAGGACAGGAAATCCTTGATTTAATGCCCACAATCAAGCTCAAAATTTCTGTTGCTAAGCATTAGGTGATTAGGTTCATTAGACACTCTGGTCACTAATACAAATTGGTAGTAGTGACGGTAGTGGCTAGTGGACCTAACAAAAGATATTTTGGGGAAGGGAAGGTGGGATTGTTTATTTATTTAATTTATTTATTTTGTTTGTCAAGCATGTATGAGAAAACAAGTATGAACATATACACATATAAGTATAAACAGTGTAAGTATATTCATAATAATTGAGTATGAATAAATGGGAACAGTGGGATAGGGACGGTAGGCACACTGGTGCGCTTATGCATGCACCCTTACAGACCTCTGAGGAATGGAGTGAGGTCTACGGTGGACAGTTTACGGTTAAAGTTTTGGGGGTTTGAGGATGTAACAACAGAGTCAGGTAGTGAGTTCCAGGCGTTGACCGCTCTGTTGCTGAAGTCCTATTTTCTGCAATCGAGTTTGGAGCGGTTTACTTTGAGTTTGTACCTATGGTATTGTTTGCCCGTGTATTATTGCGGTTCAAGCTGAAGTAGTCATTGACAGGTAGCCATGGATACATGGCTGAAATATCTGTCCTGCAAGTTGATGGGTCATTTCACTTTTTCAGGTGCCCCCCAGGAGTGTGAAGTATGTATGGCCACGGGATATAGTTGTAAAAGTGAAAAAGAGAAGTGTGAAATGGAAGAGGACATCTGTTTCATTGAACTGACAGAGACCTCCAAAGGTGAGTGAAAGGTCGATCAGTAGACAAGCAGACCTCTTGATCTTCTCTCCCTACAATAGTTTATTTTTGTCCTTGGAAATACAGGAAGTCCTTGACTTACGACCAGCGTGTCTGTAGCTAAGCAAGGTGATTTGTTAAGTGAATCGCTCCTGATTTGCCAACCTTTTGGCCACAATTGGCAATGTCTGCAGTTATTAAATGAATCACACAGTCATTAAGTGAATCCAGCTTCCTCCATTGATTTTGCCTGTTGGAAAGCCAGCTGGGAAGATCACTAATGATGACCACATGACCCCCCCCCCCCGGATTCTGTAAATGTCATAAACACATGCCAGTTGCTAAGCAACAAATTTTGATCATATGACTTGTGGGGAATGCTGTGAGGGTTATAAGGTCAAAGACTGGTTGTAAGTCACTTTTTACAGTGCCACTGTAACTTTGAATGGTTGTAAGTCAAGGAATACCTCTACCCTCCAGGCCAGTTGGTGAGTGGGCTTAGATTAAAGAGTTGAACTGAAACTAGCAGATTAAGCTCTGTTCCTTTCCTGACCATGGTGTTCACTGGCTGACTTTGGGCCAGTCCTTATTGCAGTCCAACCTGCCACCCATGTTTGCTATGGATTAAGATGATGCCTCCTTCGGTTGTAAGAACAAAAATGGAATATTAAGATTAAGATAAACTTTATTGTCAATTTTTTTTTACGGGGAGCACACCGGCAGACATTAAAAATGAAATTCGGTTGCCTACTCTCAAAAGAAAGTATGTATCTGTGTGTATCTATCCATACATATATATAACACACATATACACATGCTATATGCATACATACCATGTTTTTCCAAAAATAATACCTAATCCTAGCATAATTTTTCCAGATACTGGTAATATAAGCCCTACCCCCCCAAAAATAAGCCCCAGTTAAGCTCGTCAGCCACACAGATGCATTTAGTATCGTATTTCCCCGAAAATAAGACCTAACTGGAAAATAAGCCCTAATGCCTCTTTTGGAACAAAATTTAATATAAGACCCAGTCTTATTTTCAGGGACACATGGTATATATACCTACCTACACACACACACACACATACCTATCTCTATCATCTATCATCAATACAAAAATTTCAATAAATACATTGGAAACCTTTTTGCTGGAACCCTCTTTTTTCTCTGCATTGAGATAGCTACATCTTTTCTATAATGCGTTTTATTGATTTGAGCACTGCCCATCAGAACTGTAGCCATTGGATAAAGGTAAAGATTTCCCCTGCCCATAATCATGTCCATCTTTAAGGGGCAGTGTTCATCTCCACTTCCTAGCCGAGTGAGCCACTGTTGTCCGAAGACACTTCTACGGTTATGTGGCTTGCATGACTATATGCCAAAAGCACAGGGAAGGGCATTGCCCGCCGAAGTGGTACCTATTTATCTGCTCACATTTGCATGCTTTTGAACTACTAGGTGGGCAGGAGCTGGGACAAGAATGGGAGCTCACCCCATCATATGGCACTCGGGTCTCAAACCCCGGGTGTCCGTTGTCCAGCTGAAAAGCACAGCAATTTTAACCACTGAGGGATTTAGAAATCAAATATTAACAGTAATAACAAACATGCTTCTTTATGACTGCAAATTAATAAAGGATGATCCAAACATGGAAAGTTGCCTTCATCTTGCTGGCTTACCTAGAGGTAACCCTCCAAGGTATTAGGCTTGGAGATGTCAACCGTTGAGCTGGGTGCTTCTTGAGGCTAAGGATCCTATTACAGTTTTGAGATCCTTAGTCACAGAAGGAGTCCCATATAAAAGCTCTGTGCACTACTAGGCTAGGTGAAGGCCTAAACATCACCAACTATGAAATCTTCTCTCTTGGCAGGAGGAAAAAACATGTCGATTATAGGAAAGGGCTGCTATTTCTCAGAAAACTGCACCTCTGCATCTGTTTTGGTGACCTTTGGACAAGGAGAATTCCTCCGGAAAAGCATCCTGTGTTGCTCAGGAGAAGACTGCAGAGAAGATTCTCTTCCATGTAGGTCTCTTCTTCTTTGCCTCTGCCAGTGACCATCATCCAACCATGTCAGAAATAATTGGCCCTCCAAACTTTGATTGATGAACCTGCAGAATCACCTCAAAAGAATTGGGAGTTGCCATACCCTCCAAGAACTTCAAGTAACAGGAATTCTCTACTAGAGGCCCTGTTGAGTATTGTAATTCAGAATGATGGAGAGCAGAGGTGTCCAACTTTGTCAACTTTAAGACCTGTGGACTTCAACTCCCAGAATTCCCCAGCGTTTCTCTATCTGCGAAATTGAAGTCCACTGGTCTTAAACTTGCTAAGGTTGGTCATTCCTGATCTGGAGGACTACGGTTTCCTATCTTTCCTTGAATTGCAAGTTAGATATTTCTGAGGGCGGGGGGCGGGTTCCCCTTTGCAAGATGGGTAAACAACTTTATCTGGAGGGCTTGTAGGATTCTTTAAAGACTGCATCAATAGTGTTGGGAATGTTTATTTATTAATTTATGTATTAGATTTTTAAACAATACTTAAAGTAAGTCAAGACAATGAACATATCTAGTATCCTATTTCTCCCAACACAATAACCCTGTGAGGTGGGCTGGACTGTGGCGGGCATGCTGCGAAGGTCGTAAGAATGAGGACCGGTTGTAAGTCACTTATTTTCAGTGCCATTGTAGCTTGGAACAGTCACTAAACGAATAATTGTAACTTAACGACTGTTCGTAAAAAAATGCAGGAGTAGATTTGAGAGCAACTATGGATGACAAATGCCTGAAACTAATGGAACCAATGATCACAAGAGGGTTGTTCGTTTTTGAACTCAAATGTTGTGATTTAATTAATTGGGCTCTCTTTTTTTTTCCAGGGCCACCAATAAATATGACAGCCAATGGGAAATACTGCCCAGCCTGCTATTCTGAATCTGAGCCATGTCCTGTGAAGACAGTCGAGTGTACTGGATTTGAAAATTACTGCCTGGATTTGGCTGAGCATAAATATCTAGGTAATTCTGAGGTTATATTATGAATATGTTCACACGTCACCTTAAAACATGTTGACTGTGTTTATACAACCTACTTTGCCCAATAAATTACAAATATGTTAACCTGAGTTCATTTAACCTTGGATATGTTTCTCTGTGGGTGTATATGGGTTAGGTGGAATCCTCGCCCATACAATGGCAGGAACTGGATATATATAGTCTAATGAAGAGAAAGATTAGGGGTGACATCAGTGGTGGGATTCAATTTTTTTTTACTACTGGTTCTGTGGGCATGGCTTGGTGGGCGTGGCAGGGGAAGGTTACTGCAAAATCCCCATTCCCTCCTCACCCCACTAACCTGCTTTCCAGCTCCGTTCTCCTGTGCAGGGCAACCAAAGGAGACCCAGCCGATCAGCTGGGACTTGGGAAGCAGAGAATAGTTGGGCCAGTCAGAGGTGGTATTTACCAGTTCTCTCCGGTTCTCAAAATTTCAGCTACTGGTTCTCCAGAACTGGTCAGAACCTGAGGAATACCACCTCTGGGTGACATGATAGCAGTCTTCCAATCTTTGCATGGCGGTCACAGAAAGGAGGTGGGTGGGGGTCAACCTATTTTCCAAAGCACCTGAAAGCAGGACAAAGAAAGTAATGGATGGAAGTTTATTGAAGAGAGATCTATCCTAAAATTAAACAGAATTTTCCTGTCAGTCAAAACTATCAGGGGAACAGAACGTGTGTTCCAGAAGTGGTGGGTGCCCCATCACTGGAGGTTTTCAAGAAGAGACTGGACAGCCATTTGTCCAGAATCATAGAGCGTCTCCTCCTTAAGCAGAGAGTTGGATTACAAGACCTCCAGGCTTCCCACTCTATTCTTCTGTTGGCTGTATCAAACCATCATGTTGTTCTATGATGTGGTTTATATCCACATATTTTTGTGAATATAATACTGGAATTTTGTTAAACAAGTTGAAAGATTAGTGTGTTGTGGTTAGGCAACCACTAAGTGGATGAGTGGACTTCTTAGGTCATCCTCACCAGGCTTTGTGTGACTTTCCTTCTTGTTTGTCAGGTATAGAAAAGCTGAAAGGTTGCACAACGGAGTCCACCTGCAATACTTTACACTCTGGAAAAACGAACTTGTTTGATACAGATACTGTCAATTGCCGGCCAGCCAACCAGGTCTCTCAGCTGACAGGATGTCTCCTCTTCACTCTCGTTGCACACCTGCTGATGAAAGTCCTCTTCTGAAGAAGCAGCCATTAAAAGGTTCCTTGTTTCTCCTTCTCAGCAAGAAGAACGTAGAACATGGAAGTGGCATTTCACCGAGACAGATGTTTGAGTCTTCTCGCTCAGTTTGCTCATTACTGACCAGCACAGGGTCTCCGAGGAAATGCTGGGACTTGAATTTGAACCCTCTTTTTAACCAATGACGAACAGCTTGCTAAGTCATGAATATGAAGAAACAAAATTTCCCCTGGAAAAATACCTGTACTTAATAGACATGTGTGTGCGAGGTAGAGTGGCCATCCAGGGTGATCTTCCTCAATTGAGGATTTTTCCTCAGAAGATAGGGCTTCTGGAGACCTGCCATCCTTGCGCAGAAGAAGCTGCTGCTTTTCACAAATAAAATTTGGCCGTACCATTCTGATACTAACAAGTTGGAGAGGTGCATGGAAAGCAATCTTTGAAGATTTGCACAACTTAATGTTTAAAACCTGGGATCTGATACCAGGTTAGTGTATAGATCAGGGAGTCTGCAACTTTAAACACTCAAAGAGCCATTTGGGCCCCTTTCCCACAGAAAAGAAAACACCGGGAGCCAATAATTTAACAACCGGTGTGACTGGGTGGGCGTGGCCAATTCGACATCATTCACTCCCACCCAGTCACCTCCTGCTCTGGAATATGGAGCGAGTCTCCATCCTGTGCCATCACCCTTACCTTCTCAGGCCAGTGGTGGGATCAGCCAACAGGGAGCCGCAGCAGAGGGCCAAAAGAGCCGCATGTGGCTCCAGAGCCACAGGTTGCAGACCCCTGGTATAGAGTAATGGTGGTGTTCCCGTGACAGATCTAATCAGGTTCAGCTGACAATATGTTAGGCTTGGTTAGTTTTTAACTCTGGTTTCTGGAGGCATATGAAGTTTGATGTGATGTATGAAGCCGGGCTGGTTTCATTAATATTGCTCTATATTTTGTGCAATCATGCTGTTGCAAATATTGTGCAAATTGTATGGGTTTACAGTAATCACGTTAGGCTGTTCTGCCAAATGAGGGAGTGGTGTTAAACTTCTGTTTCAAATGGACCAAATGCTTGATTCGGTTCAAGGTGAAATCCCTCGTTTTCCTCCTTTCCTGCGTGATATTGGAGGGAAATGTTAGACACCCATTGAACTTACTCAAAGCTGTTTGAATCTCTGAGAGACCCCTCCAGACCTCCAAATAAAATAAAGTTTTAAACTTGATGAGCTCTTGCAAGAGTTTGATGGTCTCATGAGTGAACTGAACTCATGAAATATTGGGGAATTGGGATGAGGGGGCATTACACAAGACAGTGCCCAAGATAGGTTGCCAACCCTTGAGTGCGGCTAACTGTGCTGGAATAAAGGAAAATTCATTCCAGCCCTTTAAGATCAGTTTGATTTCATGCCTTAAAATATTGAAACCCTACCAGGTCCCTCAAAGGAAGCTCCGCCTTTTGACCATCTTCTACCATGACGTGATTCTTGGTGACTTCTGATCCGCTCCTTGTAAATCCTGCACTTGGTTCCTGTATCTCCTTTTCCTTCCTGGGGAGTCCTCCTTCATTTTTCATTGCCGTAGACAGACAGATGGACAGGCGGAGAAGATCTCCTCTAGATGAAGCAGACCTCATCTCTTCTAAGTGGTCCTCATTGCCAAGAAATCTCATCAATGACCACACTGGCTTGAAATTGTAAAAGATGGAGTCCTCATATCTAGAGGCTGCCCATTGACAAGCCACGATGACTATCAGTGACAGGCCATACAAATCCCATCTTTCCCTACTTGTTTATTTATTTTTATTTATTTATTTATTTGATTTGTCAATCGTTTACAACAGTGATCCCCAACCTTTTTTACGCCGCGGCCCGGTACCGGCATCAGCTGGGCGCCGCGGCCCGGTACCAGCATCAGCTGGGCGCCGCCATCTTTTTTTGATGAAAACGTGCTTCCGGTGAGCTTTCTACCCGGAAAAGCTCACCGGAAGCACTTTTTCATCAAAAAAAGATGGCGCCAGCAAGCCAGCGGCCCGGTAGGACTTGTTCCGCGGACCGGTAACGGTCTGCGGACCGGTGGTTGGGGACCCCTGGTTTACAAGATAATAGGTATAAGTATAAACAGGAGTAAGAATACAGGAAATAGGTACAAAGAAATGGGGACAAAAGGACAGGGATGGTAGGCACGATGGTGCACTTATGCAGGCCCCTTATAGACCTCTTAGGAATGGGATGAGGTCAATAGTGGATAGTTTGAAGTTAAAGTTTTGGGGGTTTGAGGATGTAACAACAGAGTCAGGTAGTGCATTCTAGGCATTGACCACTCTGTTGCTGAAGTCTTATGTCAAAGCAATTAGCAAAAATATATGCAGGCATAAAAATATACATCAGGTTCTTCCCCAGCCTTCCCATAATTGCCATGAACTTCCTCCTATGATTACCTATGCCTATTCTGATCTTCCAAGATCCTCCCACTCCAGTCCGTTATTTCAATGTCTTGTTGGACTTTATTTTCAGACAGTGAACGATTAATAAATGGAACGGTTTGCCTGCAGAAGTTGTGGGTGCTCCAACACTGGACATTTTAAAGAAGAAACTGGATAGCTATTTGTGCGGAATAGTATAAGGCAGTGGTGGCTAACCTTTTTGGGCTCCTGTGCCAAAAATTGTGCCAAAAACTGGTGCTTGCATGCTCACGTGCCAGCACCCAGAAAGCAATGTGCACCCCCCACGCCCCCTACGCATGCACGCGCAATCCCCACCCACCCACGCCACCACCCCCTTACCTGTGCTGCACCTCACAGCTGATTTTCGGCTGGTTTGAGGCCTTTTTCGGCCTCCCAAAGGCTTGAGAAAGGCTTCTACAGGCTTCTGGAGGTTTTGCAGGCCAAAAACTAGTCCCGTTTCGTCACTTCCGGTATTTTCAGAAAAACAGGAAGTGATGAAATGGGGCTAGTTTTCGGCTGCAAAGCCTGCAGAAGCCTGCAGAAGCCTTCCTCAAGCCTTTGGGAGGCCAAAAAAGGCCTCAAACCCACCGAAAATCAGCTGTGAGGCGCACACATGCGGAGTGAGGTAAGTTTGCCTGCAGCTGGCATGCTGGCACAAATGGCTCTGTCACCACGCATACCATAGGTTTGCCATCATGGGTATAGGGTGTCCTGCTTGAGCAGAGGGTTGGACTAGAAGACCTCCAAGATTCCTTCCAACTCTTGTTGTTCTGTATCATTGGGATTGTGGTCTGCAGCATCTCATGCTAGGGTGGGTTGGAGGAAGTAAATGAAAAAAACTGAGGTCCAGTTTGGGTGTATAGATAGCCCTTGACTTATGACTACAACTGGGATGGGAATTTTGATGGTAAGTCATTGTGGGTGTAATTCAAGACAAGCACGGGACTGGACAGGCAGTGCAGTGGCTCAATTGTTAAGATGTTGCGCTTGTTGCAGAGCTGGTATTCAATAGATTCTGACCAATTCTGGAGAACCAGTAGCGGAAATCTTGAGTAGTTCGGAGAACCGGCAAATCCCACCTCTGACTGGCTCCACCCCCATCTCTTCTCTTCCTCCCATGGAATCCCAGCTGATCAGCTGCATCTCATTTTGTTGCCCTGCACAGGAGAACGGAGCTGAAAAGCAGGTTAGTGGGGTGGGGAGGGAATGGGGATTTTGCAGTATCCTTCCCCTGCCACGCCCACCAAGCCACACCCGTCAAGCCACACCATGCCCACCAAGCCACGCCCACAGAACTGGTAGTAAAAAAAAATTGAATCCCACCACTGGCTTGTTGGCTGGAAAGCAGCCAGCCAGGGTTTGAGATCCGAACTCCACATAACAGGTTGAGTTCCCATCCTCACCCTAGCTCCTGCCAACCCAGAAGTTTGAAAGCATGCAAATGCGAAAAGACAAATAGGTACCACTTTGGTGGGAAGTAACGGCGCTCTGCGACATCATGCTGGCCAGATGACCACGGAAATGTCTTTGGACAGCTCTGACTCAATGGCCTTGAAAAGGAGGTGAACACCGCCCCCTATAGTCTAGCAGAGTAAAATCCACAGAGTCTCCTTTACCTTGTCCTTTTTGGGACTGGACATAGATTTTTCTCCTATTTTTGCAGAGGTTGTTAAGCCATTCTCCCAAGCGAGCAGGTTCACCGGCAAACAATCCAGGAAACAGTGCTAAACAAACCTGTAGGAATTCAGTAAAATCTGTCGAAAATAGTGGTCACGGGGCCGGCATGCTGCAACCGGTTGTAAATACAAGCTGGTTGACAAGCACCGGAAATGCAGTCATGTGACCGCAGAGGGCAGGGCATATCATTTTATGATGGGCTGGAAGTGTTTTGTGGACCATAAAGCACTCTTTCTGAGGCCCTTGTTGCTTCAAATGCTTGTTAAACAAGCAGTCGTAATTCGAGGATGGCCTGCATCTGTATGATTTCCCCCCTTCTCTCAGCATTTTCTACCTATCCTATAAGACCTAGGAGGCAGGATATCGTCAGGGTTTTAAGTAACACACCCAACGGAATCGAAACTCCAAGGCTGGCATGTTCCTCAAAGTAAAGATTTATTAGGCATGTCATACTGGCACATCTGGGGAAAGCCGACTTTAAACACCCCTTGGGTTTCCTCCTAGTTAAAAGTAGAGTTTTCTTTCCCCAGCCCATGTAGTCCATCACATGGTCCAATCAGGCCACAGTCCAAGGGTCACTAGGTCTCAGACCCCACCTCCTTGCACCTGGTAGGAAAGTCCTTGGTTCTTAGAAGAAAGAATTTTCATCATGGCTACAATCCCTTAGCTAGTGGTGGGATTCAAATTTTTTTACTCCCGATTCTGTGGGTGTGGCTTGGTGGGTGTGGCAGGAGAAGGATACTGCAAAATCCCCATTCCCTCCCCACCCCACTGACCTGCTTTCCAGCTCCGTTCTCCTGTGCAGGGCAACCAAAGAAGACCCAGCCGATCAGCTGGGACTCGGGAGGCAAAAAAAATAGATGGGGCAGGGCCAGTCAGAGTTGGTATTTGCTGGGTCTCCAAACCACTCAAAATTTCCACTACCGGTTGTCCAGAACTGGTCAGAACCTGCTGAATGCCACCTCTGCCCCTAGCTATCTCTTCCTCCTCTCTCCTGTTCCCACAGCTCAACTCGCTTCACTGTGGCAGCCCTGAAAGTGCCAGGGAGGTGTCAGGAAATGGCTCCAGGGCTGACAGACATTTTACAAGTCCCATCTCGGAAGAAGCACTACCACCAAGGACCATGAGGCTGTGCCATTTGCATTGCTGTCAACTCAGAGATGCATCTTCTTCAGAGAATCACTTTCTGATGCAATAGACACACAGGGAGGATGCAACAGGAAAGAGAAGCAAGCAGTCTGTCCCAATTTACACAACAGGAAAGGGTTACAATATATATACACACACACATATATGGGTTAGGTATAATATTTTGCTTTGGGCATTATTATGAGAAAGATTATTCTAAAATTCACTTAGAGTAGAATCACATTTAATAAAAAAATAAATACAATTTCATATGTCTGCTTTTGCAGATATTGAATATTGAACTGGTTTCTGGTTGCATATGGAGCTTGACACGATGCATGAAGCCAGGCTGGTTGCATGAATATTGCTCTATTTTTGTGCAATCAGGCTATTGCAAATATTGTGCAAATATTATGTGTTTACAGCCTGTTCTGCCAATGAGCAAGCGATATTAAACTTCTGCTTCAAATGGGCCAAATGCTTGACTCGGTTCAAAGTAAAATCCCTCCTTTTCCTACTGGATATTTTGGGGAAATGTTAGATACCCATCGAATGTCCCGCAGTCTCTATAGCAAGAATGGGCAACTACGACCTCTTTACAACTTTCTGCGGACTTTCAACTCCCAGAATTCCTGAGCCAGCCACGCTCAGATCTGGGGTTTGAAATCCATGGTAGTAAAGGGGCCATAGTTGACCAACCCTGCTGTATAGACACCTTTGCAGTGCTTCTATCTCTGCGTTATCAGTATGATGGAGGAACCAACCATTTTCATAGAATTTTTCCAGACATAATGTTTGTACAACTCCGACTGTAGTCAAATTTTGCCCAGGGGCAATGAAACAAGGGCACTAATTGATGCAACAACTCCTAAAGTTACAACTCTGTGTACTTGCTAACCAGTGGTGGGATTCAAAACATTTTACTACCGGTTCTGTGGGTATGGCTTGGTGGGTGTGACTTGGTGGGCGTGGCAGGGGGAAGGATACTGCAAAATCGCCATTCCCTCCCCACTCCTGGGGGAAGGTTGCTGCAAAATCCCCATTCCCTCTCTACCCACTAACCTGCTTTCCAGCTCTGTTCTCCTGTGCAGGGCAACAAAAGAAGACCCAGTCAATCAGCTGGGACTCAGGAGGCAGAGAATAGGTGGTGGTGGGCAGTCAGAGGTGGTATTTCCTGGTTCTCTGGACTACTCAAAATTTCCGTTTCCGAAAATATAAGAAAGTATGTCTGTTTGTTTGTATGTTGTGTATTACATCTGCAAGAAAGCCAGCAAGCTCAGAGAGCATCAAGGACCCTTCAAATTCCCAGTAGCTAAACACAGGGGTCTCCAACCTTGGCAACTTTAAGCCTGGAGGACTTCAACTCCCAGAATGCCCCAGCCAGCTTTGGGAGTTGAAGTCCTCCAGACTTAAAGTTGCCAAGGTTGGAGACCCCTGGCTAAACAGATACTCAATGCACTAATTCAGTGCATCAGCAGTACATACCGTACATCCAGAACCCATAATATGTTTAAGGCACGAGGACTCCGTTTACACAAGTTGCTGGGAACCCTCACAATTTGGTGAACCCATCAAAATTTTCCCTACATGGATGCAAGAACCAGTCCGAACCCTCTGAATACCCCCCCCCCCCGCTCACAAAACTACATTATGGTTCTTGGGTTGACGACCTGGCATGGGGAGGAGGGGAGGAGGGATGGTTTCATGCGAGGGGAAGGCTTGTAAGCATGCACACGGCTTCCTGTGGGGTTGCAAGTGCCGGCAGCCACCCTAAGCACAAGTGGTGCTGTGAACGTTGGCAGCTGCTATGAGAACAGCCCTCTTGCAAATAGGCTGCGGTCTGATAGTGGACCCTGACCCATAGGTTGGGGGGGGGGGTCCCCTGGTTTAGCATACTGCATGAAGCCAGCCACTGCAAGTGAGAGAAGTCCATAGTGGTCTCTTTCCTTGGAGAGGAAACCCAAAGAGACATCCTAAAATGAGATCAGCCATAGTTCAACTAAAGTGTTCTCTATTTTATTCAAAAGAATCTCATTCACTTGGAAAATCAATTGCCTTCAGCCTGGGTGTTACCAAAGGAGGTGGGGTGGCAGGAATCCAGCTACAGCACAGAGTAATCACTTGCTAACCACAAATGTTCAGATCTCCTTTTCACTAAAAGTGAAAGCAGGAGGTTTTATTTTTGGGCAATATTTCAGCTTGATTGCAAAACTCAGGTGCCGGCTGAGGAATTCCGCAAGTTGGCATCCTCACATCTTTAAAGTGGTTGAGTAACACTGACCTTAAGTAGCATATTGTGCCTCTCGTTTTTTAAAAATACCAACAGCAATTGTTAACAAAGATCCTTGTTCCTCCTCAGGTTAACAATGAAAAAAGAAACAGAAACAGGATAATGTGGATTTCTTTGGCAGCCAGCAAAAAATAATAATAATCTGCTTCCTTCAAGAACTAACAGAACAAGGAGGGTTTCCATTATTTTGCATCCTTCCTTCCTAAATAAATGTTATTTATTTATTGCACTTAATGGCTTTTAGTGTTTTATTGTTGTTGTTGTTTCCTGGAAGGTTTCTGAAATGGTTTTTTAATGCATACTGTTAGAAGGAAAGCTGTGGAATTCTTACTGGCATCTGAACTTGGTATCTTTCTGGCAAACTATTTATTCCAAGAGTAAATGATATTAGGGCTGTGATGTAGGAGAGATAAGTTTTGTTCAGGAATTTTATAACCCACACAAAACACTTGGATGGTTAGAAGGACAAGAAATAAATCTAAGCCAGTGCTTTCCTATCATAGTTTTATTATATTAAAGCCATTTTCTCTATCTGCAAAACAGGAAAAGAGGGTTAAGAGAGTTGAAGAACAATGTCAGAATAAGGAAAGTTTCTTGTCAACAAGATTTCTTTTTCTGGGATGTTTTCCAACTCAATAATGCTCAATTCTCCAGCTCTAGGGGTTTCCCACCTTCCCTCCAGTGTTTAGATCAATGGGGGGAGGGGTTTTCTCCAAACTTGGCAACTTTAAGCTATGTGGATTTCAGCTCCCACAAATCCCCAGCCAGCAATTTAAAATTTGAAATTGTGATCACTAATCTCTGGTTTTCCAAGCTTGCGCAAGAATGCAATTGTATCTCAATTGCTAATCTTCTAGCTAAACTAAATCAGTCAGCCACACTTGTAAGTGGATCATAAGCTTTCTAACAAACAGAAGCAACAAGTGAAGCTAGGAAAAATCACATCAGATCTCTGTACAATTAGCACAGGGCCTCCCCAGGGCTGTGTGCTCTCTCCACTTCTCTCTCTATACCAATGACTGCATCTCAAAGGATCACTCTGTTAAATTACTGAAGTTTGCAGATGATGCAACAGTGATTGGTCTCATTCGAGACAAAGATAAATCTACATACAGATGGGAGGTTGAACAACTAGCTTGTGGTGCGTCCAGAAAAGTCTTGAACTGAACACACTTAAAACTGTAGAAATGATACTAGATTTTAGGAAAAGCCCTCCTTTACCATCACCCACTCACAATACTAGACAACACAGTAACAACAGTACAGACCTTCAAGTTTCTAGGTTCTATTATATCTCAAGACTTAAAAATGGACACCTGACATCAAATACGTCATCAAAAAAGCTGTTAGATAACTTTCTCTTCCCCTCGAGGTTATGCTCTCTTAACTTTCCTTTCCCAAGTGTTAAAAAGATGCACGTGAAAAATTCTGCTCTTGTCATTTTGGAGAAATAGAAACCCACATAATATATCCTTTTACGTTTGTTCTTGTTTTTGAGGCATTTGCACTTGGTTTATCATCTCTCTCATGAGCAGATTGCTGGTCTGATTGTGCAAGATTGGGCTAAGCCCAAATGCTGTTTGAAAATGAATTGACATTACCACACCCTTCGTTTAAATATTCAGCACAGCCAGATGAACAATCCATCAGACCCTGAAGGCCAGGTTCCTGCATAGAACAAATGCGATTTTACAGATTTACAGATTAACAGAGTTGGAAGGGACCTTCTAAGTCATCTAGTCCAACACCTGTCCCCCACCCACCCAAGTGGAAGACCCTACACCATTTCTGACAAATGGCAGTCCAGTCTCTTCTTGAAAGTCTCAAGTGATGAAGCTCCCTCAACTCTCTGTGGCAGCCCCTCAAATATTGGAAGACTGCTATCATGTCTCCCCTGGTCCTTCTCTTCACTAGACTAGCCATGCCCAGTTCCTGCAACTGTTTTAGCCTCCAGTCCCCTAATCATCCTGGTTGCTCTTCTCCAGGGAATGGAATTCTAGACCGGTTCTATAGAACTGGTTGTTATGATTCTGCACAGTTTGGAGAACAGGTAAATCGTGCCCTGGGCCCAGAAGCCCCCAAAATGGAGGCTCCATTTTCTGCCGCCCTGGGCCCCAGGGAAGCCTTCTGGGAGTAAAAACACCCCCCAGGAGGCTTCCCTGAGGCCCAAAAGGCCCAAAAAATGGAGGGTTGCTGCAAAAAAAAGGCCATGCCCACCCAGTCACATGGCCATGCCCACCTAGCCACGCCCACAGAACTGGTTGTTAAAAAATTTGAATCCCACCCCTGCTTTTCTCTGCACTTTTTCTAGAGTCTCAACGTCTTTTTTATAGTGTGGTGACCAAAACTGGATGCAATACTCTAAGTGTGGTCTTACTAAGGCTTTATAGAATGGTATTAGTACATCATTTGACCTTGATTGTATCCCTCTGTTAATGCAATTTAGGATGGTGTTTAGAAATTGATGTAACTTCAGATATTAACAAACCTTTAGCTACCCCCATTTTTTTTAGCAATTTTAGGTGTTAGCACATTTTATGTAATTTTAGATACGACCACGTTTAAAGTCTAGGTCCAACCTCGGCAACTTTAAGACCCATGGACTCCTACTCCCAGGATTACCCTTTGAATTTTGTGCAAAGAATAGATGATGAGTAATCTGCAGTTTAAAATATCTGGGGATTAAACACCCAGTTTTTCACTGGGAGGGGTTTTCTTGGCCATGTTCTTCAGACGTTCAATCCCTCATTAGAGAGAAACTATTTAGAAGGCTTTCATAAAAGAGCATCTTGCAACTACTGTAGAGCTACCAAGAACATATTTTAATCAGTGAATTCATGTGGTTCTTGATTGTTTGAGTCTGGACTGGCAAAGGAAAAAGGAAAAAGAGTAATTCAAAAAGATGCTCTTCCTTTCTCAAAAGATAACATTTGTTTGCTGTTCTTGAGCTTCCTGTGATTGAAGACTGTTGTAATTGTTGGTTGGGATCACAAAAGGGTGTAGTTTAAAACCAAGGCCTTCCCTGTTTTAACCACTGATGAAGTTGGAAGGGACCTTAGAGGTCTTCTAGTCCAACTCCCTGTTTAGGCAGGAAACCCTACAACACTTCAGACAAATGGTTATCCAACATCTTTTTAAAAAACCTTCAGTGTTGGAGTACCCACAACTTCTGGAGCCACTGAATAATTGTTCTGACTGTCAGGAAATTTCTCCTTAGTTTTAAGTTGTTTCTCTCCTTGATTAGTTTCCACCTGTTGCTTCTTGTCCTGCCTTCAGGGGCTTTGGAGAATAGCTTGACTCCCTCTTCTTTGGGGCAGCCCCTGAGATATTGGAAGACTGCTATCCTGTCTCCCCTAGTCCTTCTTTTCATTAGACTAGTCATACCCAGTCCCTGCAACCGTTCTTCATATGTCAGCCAACAGCAGAAAAATGGCTCACTTCCGTTCACAATTTCCCCTTTACAATGTCCCCAACATCTGTTTTGATAAGCTTGGTCACACACTTCCTTTTTTGTGAAGAAGTTTTTTGTGGGTTTTTTTTTAATCTTTGCATTTTTATCCCTTCTCTCCCTCAAGTTCACTCTTCTGGGTAACTCAAGTTCAACCTTATCATTTTGTGTACATTTGCAGCCTAAACAGGAAGAAAATGTCGTTGAACTTACTAACACATCCTAACAGGTAAACATGCACAGACATGTACACACAAAACCACATCTGGACTCAAGTGCTGCATATTTATGGGAAATTTATGGGAGATGTGTTAAATAGGCCTGATTCACATCTTCACCCAAGTTCCTTATAGGCTTGCAACTTCAATTGAATATCATTTTTTAAAAAAAACAAAAATTGAATTAAAAGTTCTTTCAGCATTTCGCAATGCTGCCAAACAGGGAGGACTGGATGTGTTCTACCCCAGTGCAGAAATCCAACCAAACAGAAGTTTTAAAAAAAAATGCTTGTAAATAGGCAGGGCAAAGCAGAGGAAGGATATTTACTGATTTTAGGAGATTTGACTTCTGCTCCTTACTCAAACAAATGCACACAAAAGGTGGCTTCTTGGAAACTAGGCCTTTCCGAGCAAGTATGGAGCCATTGCATTCCAGGATTGTGACTGTAATCGTGCCTTGTACAAAGCTAGGATTGTTCAGCTGTGGTCTGTGGAGTAGGCTGGGTTCAGGAAATGCAGGAAGCCATTATGTGGCTCATAAGCCAAAAAGTCTGGGAGTGTGTGTGTGTGTGTGTGTGTGTGTTTGTGTGGGTGCCTTTGAATCGTTGTTTCCTGATAACAACCACATTTTCAGAAATAGCTTGCCATATCAGAATAGAAAGAATAACAGACTTGGAAGGGACCTTTGAGGTCTTCTAGTCTAACCCTGTGCTCAAGCAAGAAACCCTATACCAGTGGTTCTCAACCTTTTCTTCACCACAGACTCCCTTAAAATACCTTTGGTGGCCATGGACCATGGCCCCAGACCCTAAGACCAAACTCAAAATTTAAATCTTCAAGCCTTCGCGGACCCCGTGATGACATGGTGGGAGCCCCAGGGGTCCACAGACCACAGGTTGAGAACCACTGCCCTATGCCATTTCGGACCAGTGGCTGTCCAGTCTCTTCTTAGCAGCTGCCAGTGGTGGAGCATCCACAACTTCTGTAGGCAAGTCGTTCCACTGGTTAATTGTTCTGACTGTCAGGAAATTTCTCCTTCGTTCTAGATTGCTTCTCTCCTTGGTTGGTTTCCATCCGTTGCTTCTTGTCCTGCCTCAAAGTGCTTTGGAGAACAGGTTGACCCCCTCTTAGCTTGAGAGAGAATGAATGACCCAAACTGGCCTCATGCCTAAGGCATGGCTAGAAGTCACAGTCTCTTAGGCTATTACTAGACAAGAAAAGACGTGGTGGCTCAGTGGCTCAGATGCTGAGCTTGTCCATCAGAAAGGTCGGCAGTGCGGCGGTTCGAATCCCTAGCGCTGCGTCACGGAGTGAGCTCCCGTTACTTGTCCCAGTTTTTGCCAACCTAGCAGTTTGAAAGCATGTAAAAAATGCAAGTAGAAAAATAGGGACCACTTTGGTGGGAAGGTAACAGTGTTCCGTGCACCTTCGGCATTTAGTCATGCTGGCCACATGACCACGGAGACGTCTTCAGACAGCGCTGGCTCTTCGGCTTTGTAACAGAGATGAGCACCGCCCACGAGAGCCAGAAACGACTAGCATGGATGTGCGAGGGGAACCTTTACCCTTACCTTAGACAAGAGAAAAAAGGTGGAAGATTGCAGAGTGGAGCTTGTTAATTCTCTTTCCTCCCTCCCTCCCTCCCTCCCTCCCTCCGTGTGTGTGTGTGTGTGTGTGTGTGTGCGCGTGTGTGCGCGCATCTGTGTCTCTTTGTTTCTGTGTCTATGTGTGTGTGTTTAATGCTTTTGAACCAGCTCAACAAAGCTTTCTTCTCTCTAGAAAACTCCAGGGTTGTAGACTAAACTGGAAGAAAAAAATTGATGCACGGAGTTGCCAACGGGATTGAGATGGCATCAATAGCATAAAATTAAAGGGGAAAAAAGCTGAATAAATAAAATAACATAAAATAGTTTTCTTCAAACACACATTCAAGGTGGCTGATTGTATTTCTGTCGGCTTAACTTGGTAAAATTTAGACACATACGCATAACATCCAAGATCCCGCCTGATCAGATGGAGAGATTATACAGGCCAAGAAAAAGGGGGCAACTTCTTGGGTGGAAGAAAGAACTTTAGAAGAGAAGCTTCATCAGGAGGCACCCAAGGAATGCTGGGAAGAAGGATGCAAAAGAGGAAGGAGCTTTGCTGCAGGAAACGTCTTTAATGACTGATCCAACTAGAAGACCAGCGAAATTATCGGTTATGTTGAATGGCTGGCCAGATAAATTCTTCCCCCTTAGATCTTCATAATGCTTGCAATCATCCATCGTACTGCAACGTTTCATGCTGGCAGGAATTTTCACTGCTGGAGGAAGAGAAGAGAAACCAGTGATCAGAGCCATCACTCAAACTTGAAGGGATTCCTCCACCCACCCAAATCCAGGTTTCCAATCCTATCTACATGGCCAGGCTCAAATCTTCTTACATTATCCTGAGCTGAGGTGGCGCAGTGGTTAGAGTGCAGTACTGCAGACTACTTCTGCTGACTGCCAGCTGCCTGCAATTTGGCAGTTCGAATCTCACCAGGCTCAAGGTTGACTCAGCCTTCTATCCTTCTGACGTGGGTAAAATGAGGACCCAGATTGTTGGGGGCAACATGGTGACTCTGTAAACCACTTAGAGAGGGCTGTAAAAGCACTGTGAAGTGGTATATAAATCTAATTGCTATTACTATCTGCTACCAGCAAGGCTAGCAAAGATGTTTAAAAACATGTCTGCTAAATGTTGGAAATGTAACCAGATACCGGGTTCCTACTATCATATGTGGTGAACATGACTAAAGGCAAAAAAATTATTGGGGCGAAAATACATACATGGCTAGAGAAAATGTTAAAGCAACATATAAATTTAAAGCTAGAAATATTTTTGCTAGTTATACTACCAGAAAAATATAACAAAGGGAATATAGATTTAATATTGAATGTCTTGACAGCAGCGAGAATTGTATTTGCCCAGCACTGGAAAAATGAGGAAATCCCTACATATGAAAGTATAATTTAAAAAAAACTTAAAATGTGCAGAAATGGGTAAATTAACACTAAAGATAAAAGACAAAGAAGATACAGAATATTTTTTAGCATGCAATTTGTTCTACCAATGGTTAGATAATAGAGGTAGAAGTTAGAAGTTGAAAGATTATTAATATGTATATATAAACAATATTACTACTACTATTAATGTGTATAAGTAAATTGACACAGACAATACACTGCTTGCTAGGAACTAATGTATGTTAAAGAAAAATGTATAAATAAAATTTAAAAAAACTTATCCTACATCAGACACGTTATATGAAGACTCTCTGAAGAAGGCCATGGGAAAATTTAAAAGAAAAGAGAAGAAGAGAACAACCAACATCAAGGTGGATAGGCTTCATTTCACTGGTGATGGGGGCACTGTTGGAAGACCTGAAGGACAGTGGTGGGATTCAGCCAGTTCACATCACTTTGGGAGAACCGGTTGTTAACTTTTTGAGCAGTTTGGCGAACTGGTTGTTGGAAGAAGTCATTAGGGCAGAGAACCGGTTGTTAAATTATTGGAATCCCACCACTGCTCAAGGTCCATCACCAACCTGATGGGACATGGTCAATCAGATTTATGTATGTTGTAAAACCTGTGTTATTTATTTCCCTGTTGGGAAAAATAGAACTAGTCTTACTCACTTGCAGTAATTTCAGTTATCAAAGTCATGCAGACAGCATTCCTACCAGAACATACTTGCTGTGAGCCAGAGCAATTTGAAGTAGTTGATACGCAATATTCACACTTCATGGAACTACCTGGAAAGGAGGGGAAAGTGGGTGGAGCTTATATATATATATATATATATATATATATATATATATATATATAT
>NW_020717937.1:12772-30159 GCF_900518725.1 Notechis scutatus | reverse complement strand
ATGTCTTTGAACCTGGGTCTTTTCAGAGCTGTCTTACGTTCTAAATACTATGCCTAAAGTTGACTTGAGAGACATGTAGTTTTCAGCCTCTTAAATGAAAGCATATTCCAGTCTGTTAAAATCACTTTTGTGGAATTTTAAATTTACACTTGCTGTAAAAGTTTAAGTTTTTTTTCATCAGCTGCACGATTAGACTTAAAGATTTAGTAATATTTTTATTTGATCATAGGGTTAATTTTATAACCAGGAATGATGTCAAAATATGTATTAACATATTTTTTTAAATAAGGTTTATTTAAGTTTCATATATTAAAACATTTAAAAAGAAACAAACAAACAAACATATAAAGAAATATATATACATTTTGCAGCAGGTATTGAACATTGGTTACACTTTTCTTAACATTGACGTGGTCTACCTTCTTACAATACCTTCCTCGTTCTTTTAATGTTTTATTTTCACAGAATACTTTATGATTAAATGCACGTCCTTCATAGTTTCATAACGTATTCAGTTGTCAAATGTTGCTTTTTCTTTAACCATTCATACCAACAGTTCCAAACTTTGTAGTATTCACTATCTTTGTTGTTTTTTAATAATTTAGTTAGGCTGTCCATCTCTGCACACTTGTGAATTTTTTTAATGACCATCTCCTCTGAAGGGACAATAGACAGTTTCCAATTTTGAGCGTAGGTTATTCTGGCTGCACGTTATCATAATGTGCAAGATTAAATATTGATTTTTTTTCCATTTTTGAGTCTATCATACCCAGCAAAAAGGTTTCGGGTTCAAGTTTTACATCTTGTTTAGTTATATTTAGAATCCAATTTTTGATATTTTTCCAAAAGTTCTGGGCATATGGATATATCTCTGGACAACAGCATAACTGGATTCCTTTCAAACAGACAACAAATGGTCAAAATTGGGAGTGTCCTATCAAATTCTGTACCTGTCAATAGTGGTGTCCCCCAAGGCAGTGTTCTAGGACCAACTCTCTTCATACTCTACATAAATGACCTCTGTGAACATATTAAGAGCAACTGCGTTCTCTTTGCTGATGATGTAAAGCTGTTCAATACCACAGACAATACTGCTACCCTTCAAAAAGATCTTGACTATGTATCAGAATGGTCAAACAAATGGCAACTTCAAATCTCAACAAATAAATGCTCTGTCTTACATATTGGCAAAAAAAAATCAGAAAATAAAATACAAGCTGAATAGTCAAGACCTTGTTGATGATCCAAGCTCTGTAAAGGAGCTTGGAATACTCATCTCTAATGATCTAAGTGCTAGAGCCCACTGTAACTACATAGCCAAAAAGGCGTTGAGAGTTGTTAACCTAATCTTACGTAGCTTTTTCTCTGGTAATAACACACTACTAACTAGAGCATACAAAACATTTGCTAGATCAATACTCGAATACAGCTCATCAGTCTGGAACCCACATTACGTATCTGATATTAGCACAGTTGAGAAAGTCCAGAAATATTTCACAAGAAGAGTTCTACACTCCTCTACTCGTTGTAGAATACCTTATGCCACCAGACTTGAAATTCTAGACCTAGAAAACCTTGAATTACGCCGTCTTCGGTCTGATCTAAGTATGGTATATAAAATCATACATTGTAATGACTTACCTGTCAATGAATACTTCAGCTTCAACCATAACAACACAAGAGCACACAATAGATACAAACTCAAGGTTAACCGCACCAAACTTGATTGCAGGAAATACGACTTCAGCAACAGAGTGGTCAATGTCTGGAATACTCTACCTGATTCTGTGGTTTTTTCCCGAAACCCCAAAAACTTTAACCTTAGACTGTCTACTATTGACCTCACCCCTTTCCTAAGAGGTCTGTAGGGGGCGTGCATAAGCGCACCAACGTGCCTACCGTCCCTGTCCTATTGTTTCTTTTATTTTTACACATATCCATTTCATGTATTCATAACTATGTATATACTTATACCTATTATCGTGTAAGCGATTGACAAATCAAATAAATAAATATCCACCACATGAAAGTATGTTCCCTGGACACAGTTACACAGTTTGGAGGGAGGTTCGGGAACATCTTAGCCAGTCTCGCGGGTGGCAAGTGCCAACGATACACCATTTTATAGAGAGTCTCTTTTTTTAAAAAAATATTTTTTTATTCTAGAAAAAACATTTATTTGACATACATTTAAAACAGACAAATCAACATACACACACACACACATTTTACAGCATATATTGAGCAATGGTTAATTTTTTTTTTATCATTGACGTGATCTGCCTTGTTACAATAACTCCTTCGTTCTTTTAATGTTTCAATTTCTCTATATAGTTTGTGATTAAATGCACGTCTTCTGTCATTTCCATAACTTATCCAAATATCAAATATTACCTTTTCTTTAACCACTCATACCAAATGTTCCATATTTCATAATAGTCACTATCTTGTTTATTTTTTAACAATTTGGTTAGGCTATCCATCTCAGCACATTCATGTATTTTTTTAATTAACATATCCTCTGAAGGAATGGAAGACAGTTTCCAGTTTTGTGCGTAGGTTATTCTGGCCGCAGTTATGATGTGCAAAATTAAATATTGATATTTTTTCTCCATGTTTAAATGTATCATACTTCGCAGAAAGGTTTCGGGTTCAAATTTTAAATTTTGTTTTGTTATTGTTGAGGTAATTCTCCATTACGAGAATGAGCGCATACAGGGAGACGTATTTGAGAGAAGTGTTTGAATAATACACACACAGCACACAGATACACTGTACAGTAAATGTAGGTTTTTACTTCCAGAAAGGTTTAAGCAAAGTTCAAAATAAGCAGTTCAAAGTCATTCACAGGTAAATCAGTCAGTTTTCAATCCAGGGATAATCCAATAACAAAGTCCAGTATCAAAAACAGTTCAGTATCAGACTTACTTTAAATCCATGAATATCAGTCAATTAGGAAAAATGGAGGAAAGGCAATACTCTCCAACAGAAGGAAAAAGGGATATTCACTAAGACTTCTTCTGAGACTAAGACAACCCAGGTTTCTGGCTCCATCTTATGGCCATTTGAGAAACCACAACCAATTACACTTTTTGCATTCTGTTAAAGAGACAGTATTAAAATGTCTATCCTGGTTTATATATTTCCAACCCAAATACCTGTTAGGTGACTTATATTCCTAACAGTTATATTTAAAATCCAATTTCTAATATTTCTCCAAAATTTCTGAGCACATGGGCAAGTCCACCACATGTGAAAATATGTTCCTTGTGCGTAGTTACATTTCCGACAGTTGGGTGGTAGGTTGGGGAACATCTTAGCCAGTCTTGCAGGAGGTAAGTGCCAGCGATGAACCATTTTATATAAGTTTTCTTTATATGAGACTGACATGGTTAATTTGTAATTTGTTTGCCAAATGTGTTCCCACTTATTTAATTCAATACTATGACCCACGTTTTTAGCCCAAATTATCATAGATTCTGTGACTGTTTCTTCTTTTAATTTGTAGTCCAAAAGATATTTATATGTTTTACTAATTGTTTTCTTTTCCTCTCCTAGCCATATTTTATCTAATTCTTGTGGGGTCATATTAAAGTCAAATTGTTCTCTATCTTTTTTTATAATGGGTTTGTATTTGTGCAAAGGGCCACCATGCTATCTCCTTTCCTTGAGTTTGTATTTGGTTCCTATTTTTAAGCTCTCCAGTGTCATATAATAAAACTTTATACCTGACAATATTTTCATAATCCAATACATTTGGATGTGTGACTGCTTCCAATGTAGATAGCCACAATGGAACCTTTGGGTAGTGGTTTTTTTTAATCTTTTCCCAGATATTGAACAACACATTTCTTACAATGGTGCCTTTGGAAATATGAATGTTGTTTAGATTTTCCATCCCACATGAAGGCGTGCCAGCCAAGTTGGAGATCAAAACGTTCTAATACTAATAACCTTCTATTTTCTAATTTAACCCAATCCTTAAGCCAGTTTACTATTAGCAGCATCATAATATAATTCAAAATCTGGAAAGCCAAAACCTTTTTTCTTGGCATCCTGTAATAATTTATATTTCACTCTGGGCTTTTTCCTCTGCCATATAAATTTAGATATACATGTTTAATTCTACAAAAAAATTCTTTTCCAACTTGACTGGCACTGTCTGAAACAAGAACAACAGTTTTGCAAAATATTCATTTTTACTATCGAAATACGTCCCATTAGCGATAACTGCAATTTGGCCCAATTATCTAAATCTTTAACTATTTATGTTATTAACTTATCATAGTTATCTTTTTTAATTGATGAACATCTAGCAGTCAACCAGATCCCTAGGTATTTTACTTTATTTACCACCTGCATACCTAATTTATTTGCTACTTCTTCCTTCTGCTCCTTTGTAGTTTTTTGTTAACACTTTTGGTTTTTCTTTGTTAATTTTTAACCCTGCCACCTTTCCATATTCTTCTATTTCTCTTAGTAGGGTGGGCTGATCCTGTGCTGCGGCCCCGGGAGATTCGCCTCCCCACATGGGGTTGGGCTTCCCTCTCGGGCAGGGAGGCTTTGTCGTACCGGTAGTAGGGTGTTGTTCTTAAAAGAATGGGCTTTGCCTTCGAATGATGACCAGGAAGGCGGCGACAGGAGCGCCTGAAGCCGAGTGTCTCCGCCGGGCTCTGGTTGCAGGAAGGAGCCCTGGCTGGCCGCGTGTGGCTGCGCCAGATGCCACTGGCTGCACCAAACGGCGCAGCGTTGCTCAATGCGGCAGCACAGGGAGAAGGGAAAGCAACGATGGCGGAAGGTCTCCCGATACGAAGTGCCCCACCAACACCGAGGTCAACGCAGGCAGCACCATATCTGGGTGTGCAAAAGTACTTCCAAACGGCAAGCCCCCCCACCATTCCCCCCCATTTTGCATGTTTTATTATAGGCCTTAATTTGGGGGGAGGGGCTTAATTTCATTTCATGCCTATAAAACATGCTGGGACTTCCTATTGGGGGAGGCCTTATTGTTGGAGAAACACGGTATATATCTATTAAGATTTATGTTTTACCAATATTATTTAGTTACATCTATGTTTGACCGGTTGACTGATGTCCATGGATCTTATTCTTTTTTTTTTTTTTTTTTGATAAATACCTTATTACAGTTCTTAGTTTGAGTTCAAAATGTACTCTTTAAATTTGCACAGTCACTTTCTCCTTTCTGTTTTGGCTTCTTCTTGCTCCTTTATTCTTTTTCTCCACACAGTCCTAGTTCTACTTATAAATCTTAGTTATCTTATTTCTTCCTTTTTTTGTTATCACAGTTATCAGAAAAATATTGCAATTATAAAGTTTCTTTCCTCAATCCTTTCCTTAAATCTTTCAAAGTGTCAATTGTTCTCCTTTCAAGTTTTTACTGTCAGCTGTTCTTCCGATCTCTCTGTCTCACTTGGACACTGTCACTTTCTCTTTCCACAGTTCCCAAATGTCAAACGCCAAAAAATATAGTTATACAACCCACTTTTCAACTCCCAAGATAAAAGTAAACGCTGTTGTCTTACCCTTCAGCTCCTCCATTTTCAGCACTCCATTGATCAGCACGAATTACTACCGTTTCTTTAGTTAGTACTCCTTCCGATATTTCTGCTGCTTCGCTACACTGTTTGGTTTGGAGTTTCAATTTTCAATTTCCCTTTGTAGTATAAGTCAGTATTCTGGAAATCTTCACCTTTCCACTACTCAATTTGCTGTTCTCCACTCTTTGCTTCCTTCCTTTTTCTTTAAGCTGCTGGGCTGCCACGTCTTTGGTTCCGATCTGTATGATCTCCCTCTTCTGCTGCTGGTTTTCGGGGAATTATCTTGTAATCTCCGGGATCGCGGCACCTCCCCGAGATCTCCAGTTCTTCGCCTTTCGTCTGTCTACCCCTCCGAGGTCTGACATGCTTCTGGAAGCCACCAAACAGCGAAAATCGGATCCTTTCAGAGCAGCGATCTGCTCCTCAGCTCCGCATCAACGCAGTGCCTAGCCGGAAGTCTTATAGAGATTCTCTGTACGAGGCTGACATAGTTAGTTTGTAATTTATTTCCCAAATATGTTCCCACTTGTCTAATTCAATACTAATAGATATTTATATATTTTACTAATCAATTTCCTTTCCTCTCCATGCCAAATCTTATCTAATTCTTGGTAGGTTATATTAAAACCAAATTGTTCTTTATGGTTTTTGTAATGCATTTGTATCTGCGCATAGGGCCACCATGCTGTCTCTTTTCCTTGAATTTGTATTTGATTCCTACCCTTTAACTCTCCACTTTCATGTAATAGATCTTTATATCTTTCAATATTATCAAAATCTAAAACGTTTGGATATGTAACTGCCTCCATTGTAGATAATCACAGTGGGACCTTACAGTAATGTACTTTTTTATCTTTTCCCAAATAGTTAATAACACACTCCTTATATAGTGCCTTTGAAAGTACAAGTGGTGTTTACTTTTTCCATCGCACATAAATGCGTGCCATCCAAGTTGGAGATCAAAGCCCTCTAATGTTAAGATCCTTTTATTTATCAAATTAACCCAGTCTTTGAGCCAGGTTGCTATTGCAGCATAGTAATATGTTTCGAAATCTGGAAGACCAAAGCCTCCTTTTTTTCTATCATCCTGTAATAATTTATATTTTATTCTGGGTTTTTCCCCTGCCATACAAATTTGGATATGTTCATTTGGTTCTTCGAAAAAGCTTTTTTCCAACTTGACTGGCACCGTCTGAAATAAGAACAACAATTTTGGCAAAATATTCATTTTTACTATTGCAATATGGCCTAATAGAGATATTTGTAATTTAGCCCAATTATCTAAGTCTTTAAATATTTGAATTGTTAATTTATCATAATTATCTTTTTTAATTGACGAGCACCTAGCTGTCAGCCATATCTCCAAATATTTTACTTTATTTAACACCTGTATCCCTAATCTCTTTGTTAGTTCTTCCTTTTGTTCATCTGTACAATTTTTTGTTATCAATTTTGTTCTTTTTTTATTAATTTTTAACCCTACCAGCTTTCCATATTGTTCTATTTCATTCATCAAAATGGGTGTCGTTTCCAGGGGATCTTTCACTATAAATGCCATATCGTCAGAAAATGCTTGAAGTTTGTACTTCTCTTTTAACTTTTAACCCCCTAATCTCTTGATTTTGTCGGATTTGTACCAGTAGCATCTCTTCTACTAATATATAAAGTAGGGGAGAAGCCAGTCAACAGGCAGAAATAGCTAAAGTTCAGGCCAGCCAACAAGAAGAAATGGTGAAAATTCAGGCCAAACTGTTGTTCGAAAGACAATGGGAGACAGCAGCAAAGACAGCATGGGCCGCAGCATTGCAGAAGGTGGCCGATAACGCTTCCCACAACTTCAATCCTGGAAAGTCAGGAAGAGAGAACCCAGATAAACATGTCAAGGCCTATGTGGACGAGCAGTACTCGCCACAGAATGAACAGGTAGAAACGGCAGTCTTCCACAAAACTCCCAAAACCAAGGGAACAAGGAAGAGAACCTCAATTGCTAGATCTAAATACTAGTCAGAAAGCTGACGTCGTATGACCTAAAACTCGAGATTCCCTTCCTGCAAACAAAAAACCTACCCCATTAACTGAAGACCCACAGGGCATTTGAATTAGCCCACCAGGAACAATGAAAGCCTCTCAACTGGTAAGCATACGAGGTGTCACGATTTCTAACTTCAATCTAAAGGCAAAGGAGTTCCAGCCTGATCTTCAAGGCAACTCGAGCTTGAATGTATGGCAAAATGACAGTGGTAGGCATGCCCAGCAGCAAGAGGAACAACCATCGTATGTGTCATGGGAAGATGAACTCATGACAAAGCACTCTGAAGGAAACTGCAAGCTGTCTATGACACACGCCCCTGGTCCTGCAGGCCATGCTTATGAAGCCCCAGTGGACAATCTAACATCCGGGAATAGAAACAGAATAGTTACTGCAGCAAAGAAGGCTGGATTTGGCAGCCAGTGACCAGCTGGGCAGAGAATACTTACTATGAAAGCATATCTTCCCATCAATGGGAAGGATTGTGGCCAGCCGAAGAGCTCAAACATATGATAGCATGGCTAGGACCAAGATCTGCAGAAATGGTAAAAGCCATCTACTCAGTCCAACTAGGTAACCCAGTCACCGCCCATAAGTGAGCTTGGGACATGCTTGATCAGCGGTATGGTGCATCTACATTGACTGAGTCCTCGTTCTTGGACCATATCAACGATTTCCTAAAAATCAGTATCAGCGAACTTGATGAGCTGTGGAACTTCTCTGTCTTACTCACCCAGCTGCGATCAGCACAAGAAAATCCCACCTTGACAGGACATATTTGTCTCAACCAGTTCAGAACATAAATGCCTATCATTCAAAAACTACCACATCATGAGCAAAGAAATGGATGACTCCGTGGTCTATTTGGAGATTGATAAGGCCGCAGCATATTTGAGATTCCAGAATATAGTGGAATCAAAAGAAGAGGATTTAGAACAAGTGATAACAGGAATATTAGCAGAAGTGTTGGAAAAAGACAAGGATGATATTCTGAAAGAGTTGGACAAAGTTTATAGAGTGAGTACAAATTATGCAAGACGCCATAAATGTCCAAAAGAAGTTCACGTAAGATTTGCTAAAAGGAAGGTCCAGGATGTTATATACAAAATATCCAGCGAAGAAACAATTACATATAAAGATAAAGAAGTCTTGGTGCTTAAACAAATCCCAAGAAGAATGAGAGCAAAGGTGAGAGTATAAATTTTTGGTGGCCCAATTAAATCAAAAAGGCATTGTATTTAGATGGCTAATCCCAGAAGGGATGCTAATCTCATGGGAAGAAAGGAAAATTAGAGTAGACTGTGGAAAAAGCCCATGAATTCTATGAACGACTGGTTGGCCCGGAAAAAGTGAGTAGTAAAGATGAACTAGAATCAAATTCGCAAGACGACCAAGATTACCAAAAGAATAGAGATAGGAGTCCCAGGAATTTGAAAAGTACACAACAACAACAAGAGAGAGAAGAACCGAGGACACGTTACCAGCCACACAAAGAAAGAGGAGTAACTACAAGACAAAGAGCAAGAATCAACTAGATAATGGATGAGGAAAAGAAAATATTATCAATTAACATAAATGGCCTGAATTCTAGGATAAAAAGGAAAAGAATACTAACTAAACTAATTAAACAAAATGCAGACATAATATGTTTACAAGAAACCCATATAAGGAAGTTAGATGAAAAATATTTAGAATGTCCCAAGCTAGGGAAATTATATACGTCACCAGCAGACGTTGGGAAAAAGAAAGGGATAGCAGTATACGTGAAAGAGGATATGAAAGCAGACCTAATTTGGACAGATTCCAACGGAAGAATTCTGGTTTTAAAAATCTGGATTAACTCAACCCCAATTCTATTAGTAGTAATTTATACCCCTAATGAAAATCAAAAGGAATTTTTTAAACGATTACATGGAAAAATAGTGGGATTAGGAAAAAAAAATCTGTATCTTAGGGGACTTCAGTGCCATTGTGGACCATCAAAAAGACCACACAGTACTGGGGGGAAGAAGTGGAAAAAGAGAGAGTTATTGAAAACATGTGAAGAAATGAAGACTAAATTAAATTTGATAATATGTGAAGAAAATGAAACCCAGAGAAAAAGCAATTCACATTTTACTGCAATCCACACCAATCATGGACATGAATTGATATGGTGTGGATGAATGGTGAAATAGCAAATGAGTTAAGAGATTAAAATTTTACCTAACGAATGGGCAGATCATAATTCGATTCAGATAGTGTGGAAAGTTAGGAAAAAGCCAAGGAAAAGGTGGATGCTAAATACACAGCTAATTAAGGAAAAAGAGTTTATGAATAACTTAAGGAGGAATTAGATTACTTTTTAAAAGAAAATAATAATGAGGCAACTATGAAGCAGAATATTTGGGATACAATGAAGGCAGTAATAAGGGGCACGATATCATATACTGCCAGGAAGAATAAAGAAAACTACGCCCAACAAAATAAATTAAAACAAAGAATTAAAGAACTAGAAACCCAGTTACAAAGTACTCCAAAGGATTGTAGATTGCAAAACCAAATGATAGTAACTAAACAAATTGAACTTAATTGAACATGAAGGAATTATTACAAAATTGAATATAGCTAGACAGATATTCTTTGAACAGGCTAACAAACCAGGAAGATGGCTATTCTACAAACTCAAAAAAGAAAAACAGAAAAGATTAATTTATCAATTAATAGATGGAAATGGGGATGCCCAACAGAGAATTGAACAGAAAAAAGAAATTGCATATAAATATTTTGAAGACCTTTATAAAAAGGAGGAGGTAAAGGAGGATATGATAAGAAATTACTTGGGTGTAACAAAAGACAAAGTAATTGAGGATGAGATGAAAGAAATGCGAATTAAAGATATTACGTGGTCTGAACTGAAAACAGTAATACAAAATAAAAACAACAACAAAACTCCAGGACCTGATGGGATCCCAGGGGAACTCTACAAGGCAATAGGAGAACAAATAGGACCCCTCATGGTGGAAGTACATAATGAGGTTTTACTTGCAGCTAAAATACTGGATTCATGGAGGGAGACATTGATTTCGCTGATCCCGAAGGAAGATTCAGATCCTCGACTCATACAAAATTATAGACCAATTTCTTTGTTAAATACAGATTATAAAATATTTGCTACAATTATAGCAAATAGACTAAAAAGAATCTTGAATGAATAAAGACCAAAACGGATTTCTCCCCAATAGACAAATTAGGAACAATTTAAGAATAGTGTTAAATGTTTTGGAATACTACGAAGCCCATCCGGAAAAACAAATAGCCCTTGTATTCTTGGATGCGCAGAAGGCCTTCGACAATTTAAATTGGCAGTTCCTCATCCAACAAATCTACAATATGAATCTAGGCAATAAATTTGAAAATATCGTAACTACAATTTATACCTCACAAAAGGCAAATATTATAATTAATGGAGAATATACGCACTCAATAAAAATAGAGAAAGGAGTTAGGCAGGGATGTCCATTATCTCCCCTGCTCTTCATACTATCATTGGAAACACTGCTTACACGAATTAGACAGAACCCAAAAATAAAGGGGTTAAAAATTAAGAAAGAAGAATATAAATTGCAATCATTCCCGGATGATATGGTCTTTTTCATAGAGGACCCAATTGAAATAGGTCAAGAACTGGTGAAAGAGTTAGATCAATTTAGGAAAGTCGCGGGACTTAAAATTAACAGGATAAAAATGAAATTAATAACCAAAAACTTAACAGAAAAACAGAAATTAGAATTGGAAAAAGCAATGGAATTACAGGTGGTAAAAAAAATTAAATACTTAGGAATATGGCTGACAGCTCATTGTAAGACACTAATGGAAAATAACTATAACAAACTACTACAACAGGTTAAAAAAGACCTAGAGTTATGGGTTAAATTGCAACTCTCCCTATTAGGGAGGATTGCCACTATTAAAATTCTCCCTAAATTTATTTATTTGTTCCAGACAATACCAATAAAAATACATAAAAACTTCTTTGTGGAATTCAATAGGATAATCGCAAAATTTATTTGGCAAGGGAAAAAAACGAGGATAAATTTAAAAGCAATGCAAGATATGAAGAGCGGGGGGGGCGGGGTATGGCACTCCCAAACTGGGAACTATACCACGGCGCAGCCTCCTTACTATGGCTGAAAGAATGGGTAAATTTATCAAATAAAATATTATTTCTAGAAGGCCATGATTTACAGAGGGGGTAGCATGCATTCTTATGAGACACGAGGAAAACCAAACAATTACTTCCACAGACATATAATTAGAGACTCTTTATTGGCTAATTGGAATAAAATAAAGAAAAAACACTATCTAAAGATCCCGATTTGGATTTCAACAATGGAGGCGATGATACACGCAAACAATTTGGATCTTAACAAGATGCTAAAATACAAAGACCTTCTGGATGCACAAGGAACTTTAAAATCATGGCAAGATCTCCAAGAACAAGGGCTACGAATTGACCGGTGGGCTTACCTCCAAACACAAACTAGATATAGACAGTTTTGTAGAAAGTTTTTAGAATTTACAGTAAGCTACAACAATTAGATAAAATCTTACTAGGTTCAGACAAAAAAAATATAACCAAATTTTACAACTACCTATTAGAGATAGAACTATAGGAGGAAGTAGTCAAAGGCAATATGATAGCTTGGAATAGAAATATAGGACGTAGGGGGAACTTCCGGTTGCAGGCTTCGGCGGCGGCAGGAATCTGTGATTCTGCGGGTCCCTGCTGCGCTCGCTGCTGAGGTACCCCTGATCCAATTGGATTTGGGGGTTGTTGCTACCCCGGAGAGGTAGCGGAAGATAGAGGAGATCCGGGCAGGGGTCTGGGGATATCGCAACCCCTTTCCCCAGCCGGCTAGACTCCTTTTTCCTGAGGCGGTGGAGCGGCTGTCAGAAATGGCAGCCACAAAGGAATCTCCAACCGGATAAGATCTGTGCAGGAGGAAGAATCAGAAGGAGAAAGTTTTCTTGGCTGAACCGGGACATTAAGATACTTTTAAACACCGTGGAAACCTGACTTTTGGATTGATACATTTGTTTCCAAAAGAAGTTGTTAAAGCGGCGAAAGTGCTGAAAGGAAAGTTCACTCCCCTTCCTTACGGAGAAAGCAAATGAGCACTGAAAAATCTTCTTCTTTAAGGTAAAAATAAGCTCTTTGTTATAAGTGGGAAGGAGAGAACTAAAAAAACTTTTAAAAATTTGTTGGAGGAGACACCTTGAAGATTATAAGACCAGCAACTAACTGTAATACGGCTTTAAAATATATTTTGGGATTTTGCCCCAGGAGGAAAAACTGCAAAGAGAAGAAGAGGAAATATTTTGTTTATTTGGATTGTTTGATAACTTTGACACTTGGAAATTACTTTAAGATTAAAAACATCTGGGTTGTTCTTAAAAATTTACAATGGCACTATCTGTGGATGAATTAAAAATGGAATATGAAAAATTAAAGGAAAGAGAACAAGAAGGCAAGGATTCTTTGGGAGCTGTCTTCCACTTCTTAGAAATGGCGGTTTCTACATATCAGCAAATACATGAGGAAGAAGAAGAAGAAGAAGAGGAAGAAGCCATTTTTAATGGACAAAAAAGTTTAATTAAGAAAGAAAATAGGAAGAGAGGAAGAAAAAATGAGAATTTAAGTTTTAATAAAACAACCAAGAAAAAGAAAAATAAGGTGAAAAAAAGGTACAATGTTAGAAAGCAACAGAAAAGAGAAATACAACAGAGAGGGGAAGTTTAAAAGGTGGAGGTTAGGAGAGAGGGGGCAAAAAGACCAGACTGGAGAAGAAAGGGAGGGAAAAGGGGAAAAAAAGCCACAAAGGCCTGAAACAAGATGCAAAAAAGCAGATTTTTTTAGAGATAAAGGATAGAGTATAATTAAAGATTCTGCAAGAGTAGATAAGATAGTATTGTAGTATTTGCATTTGAAATAGTCCATTGGAATATTATAAGATTTAATAAAATATTAAAATATTAAAATGTTTAATAATGATAGACTTCAATAGCTAATAAAATATTAAAGAGAATGTGTAAAATGATTAATGTTTAGTTATAGATTAATTTGTTATTGTTTTAATGTTATTATAAACTATTTCATTTTCTTATTTTAAAATAATGTATTAAGCAAAATTAGAATTAGAATGGAAATTATATATTTAATTATATTATAAATCCATTATTCTTTTATTTTAAAATGCAATATGTAGAATGTACTAAGCAGAATCAGGATGGAAATTATGTGTTATTTTAAGTGTTAACTTAGGGGAAAGATAGAAAGGCGTCATACTTTAAAAGTGACTCCAGGGGAAATTTTCTGTTAAAAGAGAAGAGATAAATGGATAATTGGAAAAGGACGGACAAAAGATACAAGTATAATGATTTTAAAATAAGATGAAATAAACAAAATATAATTAAGAGAGTGAAAAGAAGGGAGAAGTTATATAGAAAGTATAGAATGGTAAATAAGATAAGAATGGTATATAAGCTGAGCACGAATTTGATTTAGATCTGTAAAAAAAAGATGTAACCCGGGGCTAAGTCACTTTACAAAAAGAAGTTTTATGTTTTGTGTTTTGGTCAGCTATGTTTGATTGGGAATTAATAAAACCTTGGAGGAATAAAACTAAAGGGAGAAATAATGAGAAATTTGGGAAAGATATGTACAAATGATAATTTGGAATTATATTGTGTAAAAGAATGTTTTATTTGTTTTGTCAAAATTTATAAGTAGCTTCCAGACAGGAGATTTTTTGTTTCTATGTCTTATGTTTTGTTGGTTCGTTAAAAATTAATAAAATTTGTTTATAAAAAAGAAATATAGGACGTAGCATCACCTTTATAGAATGGGAAAAGGTCTAGACCAGGAATAATAAAATCACAAAATCAGCAACATATAAAGAAAATGCCTATAAAATGTTTTATAGATGGCATCTCTCCTTCAGGATTAGCGAAGATGGCTCCTAACATGAATCCGAATGGCTGCAAATGTCAGCCTTCAAGATCTTCTACTTCTGCTTTGCATCTTTCGGCTGCCATAAGTAACGAGGGGAGGAGGGGGGACAAATATGGGAAGCGAGCTGGAGTTGGAAAAACTTAGCATTGTATAAAATGAGGAGGCGGGAGAGTGCATTCTTAGGTTTCTATTTCTTGCTTAGCTTTCTTTTCTCTGCGCAGCTGCAAACCTTTATCAAACTATGCCAAGGTCAACGGACGGAAAATTCATCACCACCTGAAGATGTCCACATGATGATATTCACAACTTTTAGTTGGAAGAACCATTTGAACTATTGGGGGTGGGAACAATTCCATCACTTTGTATATGTGATTTACGCGCCTAATTCCTCGGATTCAGAATTCTACTGTAGCTACCACTTCATTTCCAGTAAAAGATATCTTTTCTCTAATTAAAAGAGTCTAAGTATTTCTTTCTTGGATTTTGAATGGAGCACAGCCTGACAGCAAATATAAAAAGAAACACGGAACATTCTTTCATATGTGGTGGTTCTGCACAGAAGGCCAAAGATACTGGCGGAAAATCAAAAAATGGTTGGAGGAAATAACAGTGGAGCAGATTGAATTAAAATCAGAATTCTTCCTATTAGGGATATTCAATAGACAGCTCCCCCAAAGCCAAATATATAACATTACACATACTGACTGCTCCTAGATTAGCCTTTGCACAGTGTTGGAAACAAGCTGACATCCCAACAGAGGAAATGACTATTCAGAAAACAGTAAACTGTGCAGAAATGGATAAATTGACCCTAGCGCTTAAGGATAAAGAATCATCAGAATATTACAAAAGCTGGGAATGTTGGTATGATTGGATAGAACAAAGATAGATGATATAATAGTAAATATTATTAAACTGTAAAGGAGGTAGTAACTATATACTCGCATTAAGACTTAATTGTAAATACAACACCAATAATAATAAGGAACCACAAACTGTTGATAATGGAATTGCTTTTTATTTGTTTGGTTTTTTTGTTTTCTCTATTTTTTCTATGTTGTGTATATGTCTGTTCGTTTATTTTAATTGTATATTTAATAAAGTTTGTTTTAAACAACAACAAAAACCTACCACGTCAGTTAAGTGAGGAATGGATCAAGTTATTCACCACTTACAAGGTGAGGAATTGGGGAAAAACCCTCCCTTTGCTCTTCTTGAAGAAAATGTAGCCCACCAAACGAAGCTATACAATGACCCTGAAAGCCTCAGCATCAGAAAAAAAATGGTTCCCAACTGACAGGAAGGCCAGCCGGAACTCAGTACCGACCAAGAGTCTGTCGCAAACTGCAAAGGGAAAAACTTTTGTGTCGGTGCATAAAACAGGAGTCGCCACTTTACCCAAGAAGACTACAGATGGGCAACTGTTGGAAAAGGCTCAACATGAACTTCCAAAAACAAAGAAAGAGCTGATCTGTCCAGTCCACAAGTCCTCGCACACTCTGAACAGGTGCAGACAATTTGGAAAGAAGTCCTTGGACGAAAGGAAGGACTTGATCAGGGAGTACAAGTGTTGTGAGTGAGGAGGCAAAGCAGAAAGCCCTACCAATCGAGTGCCGACCCCCAGGCCGGCTGCCGCTGCCTCGTCCACCCAGCAGCCAGCTGCCATCTTGGCTAGGCCATTGGGCAGCCACAATCTTGGCTAGGCCGGTGTCACCTTCCCTCGCCCATCGTGGCCCAGCAGTTGCTGCCTTCCCTTCCCACCACCGATTGGTGAGTGAGGAGGCAAAGCAACAAGCCCCGCCGATCGCCTACCTTCTCCTGCTGCCAGCCTGGTCAAGTGCCGACTCCTGAGCCAGCCTTCCTCACCGCAGCAAGCTTGAAGACTGAGGAGGACCCCAGCGTAGCTGCCTAGCCAAGTTGCCTGCCTCATTTTTGGTAAGTTGCTTTTTTTATTTATGTATTTACTTATTTTTTAGTATCTGTTTTTGTTTTTATTAATCATAAAAAAGATACTAACTAAATACATAAATAAAAATTATTTTACTATTCATCCTGATGTTTCTTTCTCCTTTGTTTTTTCCTATTGGGAAAAAGCAAATCAGAAACAAATATCTATATATAGCATCAATGTAACATAAACAAAATGTCATTGGTGTTATATATAGAAACATCAAGATGAATAGTAAAATAATTCTTATTTATGTATTTATTTCTTTAGTATCTGTTTTGTTTTTATGATTAATAAAAACAAAAACAGATACTAAAAAAATAAATACATAAATAAAAAAGCTACTTACCAAAAATGAGGCAGAAAACTTCTTGTTACATTGTTGTTATACATTATCTGTTTCTGCTTAAATCAATATATAGCAACAATGTAACAAAAACCTGCATGCATACATAAATGGATTTTTTTTTGAATAAAAGTTTTTTTTTAAACAAACAAAAAACTTAAAACATAAACCATCTTCAGTTACATACAGTGTGTCAGTTGGTACAAATCACTGGTGCACAATCTCTGTAGTCTTTCCCTTCCAATTTGTATTAATTCTTATATCACAAATCCACTATATATATTTATATTATTATCATTATTAATTACTTACTAGACTTTACTAATATTACATCATTCTATGCGAGCAAATCACCATTTTTACTTAATCTACTTTATAATGTTCATTTCATCATCACCAATCTATATTCTATAACAATATATCCTTACTTTACCTTACCTCTATAATTCTATTATACTTATAAAGTATTGTAAAATATTTCATAAATGAAAATTGTTTTGTTGAACTGCTGT